>DWME01005828.1:0-14403 GCA_018244795.1 Parelbella ahira ahira | reverse complement strand
CACACCTAAATAAGCAATAAACTAAGTAGATTCATTAATGATACGTTAGCTAGAAAACCACGGAGTAGAGGGCACGAATAAAAACAGTTCACCTTGTAAGCGGTGTCATGCAACACTAGAGTTTAACACAGCTTTAGTATTATTACTTGCCACACTCGTAACAAATGAAGCTTGTTACAGGGGATAAAGTTCTTGTTCAAGATCTATGAATTCTTATGTTCATTATCTTGGTTATAAATTATGGATATGTAGTTGATTCAAATTTGTAGAATAATATTTGCTTCGTAGTGTTTACTCAAATGCTGATTAAATTTTGGATCTGAAGCCTACTGTATTATTTTGACAGAAAACGGATGAAAAAGAATTAAACACAGAGATTTTCGGTATTTTAACGGCCTTGTGTAAGGTGATTGTTTTGTTGAATTGTTGTAAGCGCGATTGCTGGTCAAGAGCTCCTAGATTCATTTCCGGGTCGAGCAAGGTTTTATTCTTTTTTTCTGACTTAGAATTCCCAGTAGTAGCTTAGAGTATGATGATGCTTAGAATATGGTGATACACGCATGATGTTACGTTATGTTACGTGTGAAAGGTAGACAGTAAATAATATAAACATGTAATTTACCTTTAAGTGCCAATTCATCGTTTTAAAAAAGTAATTTCAACGTTGGCCACGATTCTTCCGCGGTTAAAGGAGGTATTGAGCCTATTGCTCCATTTTTTTTGTTTAGTCTGATTAGAGGCCATCACATGTCGTAACTACCTTTCTAGAGCACATACATGTGTTACCTCGTAACAGTAAATATATGATAGAAATATCATTGATATAATTCCTTGTATTTTCTATTGCCATCGCAATTGGTCTAATTGAAAGATGATCTTGATCCTTTTATAAATAAGTAAGTATAATATCTCTATTATAAAGTTTTGGTAGAATTTGTTTTTTTTTCCAGATTTATCGGACAATTATGGTGTTTATAGGCGCTGATTGCTAAGATAATAAAAATAAAAAATAAAGTAGAACGTAGACGAAATAAAGCTATCATAAAATTGATAGTAAATTTCCTATTTTAGAGGTATTTGATGGGTAAAGAATACAATGTCTATATAAGCAACATATACAGTACAATGCAATAAAATACAATACAGTGCAATTTACGTGGTAACCGCACACGAAAGGCTTAACATCGCTCGCAGCAGCACCGTGTCGAAATGCATCAGAACTTCCTCGGTCTAATAGTAGCCGCATAGAAAGTGCATAATGTGAAACATATGGCCAGGGTGACATAGAAAGTGATAGTCGGTGAGCTCAGCTTGAAAAGTGGCCATTTTCTGCATGCGTAATGCGGTAGATGGAATGAGCTATTTTCATTTTAACACACAATAGTGTGACATTTTGCATGTCATGGTAAAATAACAATCTTATAGTTATGATTACTATTGTTTTTATAGAACACGTATTAGGAACGATTGGTTATTACTTTCGATGTTGTTCGTGTGGCAAACTAAACAATTGTCATACAATCTTTCACCCCTTCTTCCATTTTTAAGGGAAGACAAAAAAGTTCTTTACTTCTCTGTCAGGGTTGAAGCTATAACGAGTTACAACAAACTCTACGTTTAGTTACATTCGCATTTAGATTGATGTGATTACTTAACTTATGAATCATAAACGGACATGAACGGCTCACTACAGCCCGTAGACCTCTGTACCGGAAGTCAATCAGTCAATTATTCTGCCCCTAACCTGTCATGATGATTATTCACTGCCTTGGACATATTTCTCCCTGTCATGATGAACATGCAACATATGAAATCGAAGTTAAGTACTCTTTGTACAAAAATGAGCATAAACTGCTGCCATTACTAGTCGTGTAACACACAATTAAGGTTACCTCATGTTATCCCTGCTTTCTGCCTACCCTGCAAGGGACCTGGCGTGAAGATATGTATGTATGTTATTTCATTAGTTTAACAAACATGTAAAACTAATCAGTATTTTGACTTACGTCAGTGCTATTAAGACGTAAGAATCAGAAGCAAATAGCAATAGAAGGTTCTAGCGTGCGAATAGAATACATGCGATAGAGATTCTACTGTCACTGAAAATAAATATAAAGAGAACGAGCTTGCAGTGCTAGCCTGCTGTTGCTCGGAAGCTTGAATACACTACACAGAAGTTACACCACCTACTAAGTGACACTGCCTTTCTTGTGGTTTCATCAACATCAAATAACGGGTAATAGAAAACGCTAAACAAAACCATCACATAGGCAACATAAAAGCAAATCATAAATAATAATTCTGTCATATGAATAAGCTGACGTGTAATATACGGGTCTCACACGATTGTGCCAACATTTCTAGCTGGCAATTTGTTACGCGGCTTAATTTGGGACCGCGACACTCCAAATCGTTTTACTCTTCAATTACGTAACATGTAACGGGGGTCTTTTCAGAATGAGAAGATTATACCATAGTCTAGTACGCTGGCTAAATGTGAGTTGGCGGGCTTCACACGTTTTGAAGATTTTTTTCGTAAACTCTAATGTGTGCAATTTCCCTTACATGTTTTCCTTCACCGTTATAGCATGTGATATTTAATCTAAAAACGCATGTTTCTGGAGAGAGGTGTGCGCCCTGGAAATAAATCCAGAACCTACCGATTGAGGGCTGAATTCTAAATCATTATCACTTATCTGCTGTCTATCACCGGCTGTCACTGCTCTAGATCACACATCCGTTTTGTTAATAACAATAATATCTTGGGACATCTCCACACACAGTTACCTGATCCCAAAGTAAGCATGAAGAGAGCTTCTGTCGTGGTAATCGAACGGTTGAAAAACTTCATGTGTATATAAATATGTACTTATAGATAAGTCTTATTTCGATATTTATACACCACAAGCACTTGTAATGACTCGCACAGAAATTAGGTTCACTAACGACTGAACCAATGGGGCAGTTAATATTCTTATTTGCTTTGTATGTTTACTATATCATCACACCGTGTCCCTTACGGGGTACGTATCCTTACAGATCTGAGGTGATTCTTATACACTTGCTGTGTAGTTAATTAATGGCTTATATACATAAAGTAAAGGACATGAGATAAGTAACTCGTTTTAACACTAGAAAAGATTTACTAATTGATATTGACATTGATAGATATTAAAAGTAAATTAAATTTAAAAATAATTGTATTTTAGTAAAGATATTGGATAGTAGATGCAAGAATGGAAATACATTTTACAGTTAAATTTAGATGATTTTAATTAATGAACTAAATAATGTTCTAGGGTAAAAACCTCTTTCAGGTAACATAATAATATATTACAAGTAACGTTTCGAGTTGTTTACAAAATTTTCACAATTAATTTTTAATTATACCTTCCGCAGCCTTCTTACCGCAAAACTTTGAGACTTCGTGAGGCTTGTGGAATATGAAACCATAATTTAAATATTTTGTAAAATTTAATCAACTGTTTTGTATTAAAATTCATATTGTATATTATAAATGTTGAAGTGTGATATAAATTTACAATATTTACCGTCCTGCCTTTTTCTGAAGAACTACGCATCTAGAAAAGACCGCAAGAGCTAGGGTTCTAGTTCTTGCGGTCATCCGGTCAGGCTCTAGCGTTTAAGTTGCCTAAAAACGCTCAATTGTTGATATAAAGTCATACTTATTTGCTAAGTAAAGAAATTTTTAACGGTAAAAATCAAAGCTCACCGCTGGGCATTCAAAATGGGCAGTCATTTTGGTAACACTGTTATTTAAAACCGTTGAAGATTTAGGTAATGATTTATTTTTGAAGGCTTGTTTACAAGACACCAACTATTTAAAATCAATGAATTCTTTGTGAAATGAAGTGAAATATTAACAAACAAATGACATCCTTTGAAGTGTATTGAAGCAAGAAGGGCAAAGAAACTGCAAAATGAGGACCTTCCTGCTGTTTTTATTAGTGTCTTTAAACGAGCTAATCTTATAAAATGTCATTACTTAGATACTATTAAACATTCCTCATAAATGTATTTCTCTTTTGGCCTAACCCACTGGATCACTATGTTAAGTATAAATGGAACGCTTTAATAAAATGCCAATTTACAAAAAAATAAAGCTTCATAGTCTATACTAGTAAGTAGCTTGAGTCGCATCTTATTATTGGGAGAAGAGCCTATATAGAAAGGCCTACATAGTCCTATATGGAATTCTGAAGCATCCAAAATAAGCATAAGAATCTAATATATGAATATAACTAACCAAGTATGTACCAGTATTGTGTAACATAGACATCCAAGACGAGTGGACTTTCATCATATGTATGACGTGCCTATGTATGACGTAGACGGAATCTTGTTTAATATCAATACGATTATTTATTTGTCGACGTAAGGTTAAGATGCATTGGCGCCTCGGAGTAAAGTTCGCTTGTGGTTGAGCTCATTCGAGAAATCAACTTGCATAAACGCGTGTCCTCCCGCTCTGTCCGTCTGCCTCCGTCTACCAGTCCCTAACGCTCTCGCCTTCGACGCATTAGTTGGACGGTGAACGTGCCTCCACACGTTACGGCTTACCGAAAAGATTTTCGTATACGGTTTCCAGTGCCGTACTCAAATAAGTTATGTTCACACCACACGGCAAAATTCAACACGGTTACAAGTATTTAATCCCTATACGAATACCGATATTGAACTATTGATTACGATGTTGTCATAATTTAAATTAAAAAAAAAACTGTAATAATATTAAACATATGCTGTAATGGAGTTAGTACCTGACATCAACTCATCATAGTGACGTACCTATTTAGCTTCTGCTAATTATAAATAAGACTTTTATAATCTTACTGCATTAACCAATTAAAGTATTTATGAAATTTAAATTTACCAGACCCGCGCTTGGGCAATTTGGCCTTAGCCCATTTATTCCAAAGGGAGCCCCGTCTACATTAGTGGAACGATAAAACCGTCGAGAATGATAATGATGGTGACGTGTTTAATTGCACTTTTTCTAATCAACATCATTGGCCTACCCGTCCACTTCTGGACATAAGCCTCTCCAACAGCCTTACGCTACGTTTGCCTATTTTTTCTAACAACATACAACAAAATATACAATAAGTTAGTATCAGATCAACGTGCGTTCTTGCCCTTGGCCTGATCTTGTCGTGAGATATACGTGACAGCATCATGCACACTGGATATTTATTATTTATCACTTGCCGACCTAACATTTTATGGTTTGCATCGTACATACATTGCTAAGAGATAAAAAGTGATTCAAATAAGACACATTATCATTACTATACAACGGTGTACACACAATACGATTTTATGACAGATGTAAAGTAACAACTTTAATAATAAAATAGTTTCGCAGTGATGGCATCTAAATGTAAAAATACAATATAGGTAATAGTCGTTATTATAGATAATAACAAATTCCATGGAACAAATAATATTTATGATAATGGTGTGTGATAAATAATAAAATAGTAATAAATTTATATATCGCTCAGAGTATCTATTTATACATTTAAGTTTTTCAATTTAATTAAGTCTGTATTTAGTTTTTAAGCCCCGGTACCGCATTATCATTCCATTGAACAGCAGATATTTTCCCACAACTGCAGGAAGTCTTACACTTAAACAACCGAAAGAATAATTTTTACAATTTAAAATCTTTACTTCACTTGGGACATACATTAAAATTATTTTAAAATATAGACACCTTTAGACACATTAGCCGTAGAACTATCGAACAAGTGCTGAACGAAAAAAAAACTCAGCAATGAATTTTCAAGTTGAGATAGTTATATTTGTATTTCAATCGATCTTAAGGTTTTTACACTATCCTTAATGCTTGAAACAGTACACAGTACTCGTTTTCGAATTATGCCTGCCTGAGTAGGTAATTAAAATGGCCTTTGAAGTATGGAAAGTGTAAATATTACACAATTACATATTGTAACTTATTCAAAGACTATTTCTTAACTTCATTGTAAGATTTTTAAGTAATAATTTAAATCAACTTTAGAGTTGGATATGTAACGTAAGATGTACTATGCGTATCACTCTAAGCATATAATAATGTATAATCATCCAGATGTGTAATTATGAGTAATTACAATGAAGTCAGTAGGTATTAGAAGCATCTCGACGTTTCAGTTGCCAGCTAAAGTTCCACACCTTGCAAGTATAAACACCTTAAGAATTCCCACTAGTCAAAAAGGTAGACAGCTGAGAAGGAATTTTCCCGAGATATATAATATACACACGATGTCACTCTGATAGTTACCTAATCTGACCCCACAGATCAATTAGCACTGATTTGTAATGAGAGTTTCGTTACGAGATAAGTGCAAGTGGCGTGATATATTATGTATTTAAACTGGTCATCATCACCCGACCTTCAGTCGTCATTAACAGATTGCAAGAGCTGCATGGCTTTTAAAAGTCAATCGACTCTATTCAGAGTTGATTTTTTGAATATCGTAAAATAATATGAATTAAATCGCTTTGCGATATTTCATACCAAACTTGATATCGGATATCATTATACTTTTTTATTCTGTTATAAATAATTGTTCTCGGTGTAATTTCAAAAATGGAATTTATATCGCGAAAAGCGAAGTCAAATAATAATATTGACGCACGTCAAATGAATGGCGCGGCTGACGTACGCAGTCTCAAGCTTAAGCGGTGAGTTTTGTGTTACATTTGTTTTATTTAGATAGGTGATATATAAACGAACTCTGAACTTGTACATCATATATAAGTGTATTTCCTTCGTCGCCATAATAGGACGTTAAACATCGCTTTTCTATACGTTATAAAATAATTCAATAATCATCATGATCTGTCAAATTTTGTTCACATAGATAATACAGTAAAAAATGTAAATCTCGGCAATAAATACATATTATTTGACCTAAAGAAATCTAATTTCATTTTAATTCCATTTCGAAACCAATATAAAGAAAAATAGCAGTTTTTGTTTTTTTTTATTATTTGTTACATTGTAGGCTTGCTGGAAGCCGTCGCTAGTGCCTTATTTAACGCCAAGATTAACTGGTAATTTTTATCAAGAACTCTTGTTCCACATTTAAGTAATAGTATCAAAAGTAGGTATCTAGTAAATAATAGCATTATATTCGACTTTAGGTATTGTTATTTAATATTTTTAGTAAATTTAGATATTGCTCAAAATATACACATTTTTGAACATCACCAGTAGCAACGCTATTGTCGAACAATTTGAAACAATATACGTGATCTCATCTACACACACACTCTACCTCTAAAAGATACTGTTCCTGAACGTTTTGGACGTCAAAGAAAGGAATGAAAAAGAGAGAACGAAACCGGATCTTACGGAAAAGCATATTCAGAAATCCGCCCAAGTCCCGTAGAATAATGGCAATTCATTACGATTGTGAAGGGCAAAATCTTAGTATAAATATGATAAAAGTTTTGTTGATTATAATTATGACAAAATATTGGTGATAAAATATAACGTGCCTAACTATTAACTACGATTTCTTATTTAAATGGAGGTCTATCTGAGATCAGTCACGCATTTCTACATTGGAGGACTAAGTTAAAACGGATCGTGCTTCACGGTCTTATTCTTCTTTTCTACCCTTTAATATAGAACACAACACATGCAATTATCTTAGTACTTATAAAGAAGGTATATTTTATACGTTCTTTAAATGTTCTGTAGTGATGTGAACTACGAAACATATTGTATACATTTAATCCATACAGGGACAGCACTTCGTCGTCAAACGATTTTACCTGTGTACGTGCACATCTTTATTAGTGTCAAATAACCAGACATGTTCCTTGAAAAAGTAATTCCATTTTCAGATAAGTATGGATTGTGGCTGCGAGCCCAGTGGCCAATGTCCCGTGTGCGCTCTACTCTCGCGTAGGTAGGCCGTAGAGCGCCGTAGAGCGCCCTAGAGCGTAGACCACGTAGCGTGTAGATCGTACCCCGAATATATAAAAAAACAACGATTTACTGGTAACCACCAATCCATACTTGTTTGAATTATTTTAAAATTAGAAGCTTGTCAATCATTTCCGTCTTGTATACATATACACGCTGAGTAATTTTAATTGAATTTGTTCATATTTCACTTGTAATTTAAATGTGTAATCAATAATTGTTATAACAATGTGTAGCTTATTTAGACACCAACTAGTTAGTGTGTTCACGCTTTACGTACGAAATAATTACCTCTTACAATGTTATTAATTCACGAAAGAAATTGTAATGCGTTGTTTTAATTATTTATTTATGTGTATAAAAATGAAAAGGAGTGTGATTATATGTACATAATCGGATGCAGAAGAAAGCCTAGCTCTTCAGGTCATTCACTTATTCACATGATATCGTTGAATTTATTTACATTATAATATTGCGGTTCCTTGCAAAACACTGACAGGAAGGTCCGTGACCCGTTAAATAGTACATTATTGCAGTAAATGATATGAAATGAAATCAGTTCACCGCAGCTTTTATTTCGCTCCCCTTGCTTTCGTAACGATAAAAGATAGTACAGAGGAGGTCAACGCCATCTGTTATCAAGCGGCCACAACCGCTACTTGTGGTTCGTATCTATGTCAGCGCTGAAAAATTTTCCTGTTTTCCCAGGAGCGAGACCGCGATGAGCCCAGCGCCCCCCTCGCAGCGCGACATAAGTAGCGCACCATTGGCAGTCGCTAAACAGTCACTCGCTGCGAGTGGACGGAATAGTGCGTACGATATGGAGCGCGATCGCATCGGAATGTGGGGCCACGGGGACGGGACGTCTAACAGCCGCCTCTCGGGGCTCGACCGTCTCAAGCACCCCGGTCTCAACAAGGTTAGTGTGAACAATCCATTGATTTTGCATTTTATCCGCGCGTAATTCGGTTAGGTCATGGTTGTTCAACTCGCCGTGCGGAAGTATTCATTTTAACCGCAAATCGTATCATCTGGACACTACGAACTCTTCTAAATGCACTACATTACTTTCTTGTGTGTTCCTACAATTCAATATAGGTTGTGCATTTAGATGCAAATGTACCTACTGCCGTGTCAAAGTTCACGGAGGACGGATTAGCGTTGGTGTCAAAAAACTTTTTTGACACCGGTTTGTTTATGTCGTCGTTCAAAGTCCTCTGCTCTTTGTATATGATAATCCATTTTACGGACAGTTAAATAATAATAAATACCTTAAAACTTTAAAATAGTTTTGAAAATAATTTTAAAAAGTCTGCTCAAATACGACTACTCTTATAGGTGTTTCTGTTTATCAAACGAGATAATTTCCAGTATTTCCGTGTCTCGAATATTGTGATCTAACCGACAATATCTCAATAGTATTTGCGAACGGTAAGTAATAGAACACTAAAGTCGGTAAATCGATAAGCCTGTGTGGTTTTTGTTGCTCACCCTATGACGAGTCGCCATGGATTTGTTGTATTGTCTCATGCGAAAGGGGTCCAAAGGGGGTCTGAGTCGAGAGAGGCGGTACGACATTCATAAAAAATATCAAGATTTTGGAGTCAGGCAAATATAAATTTAGGCGATTTCCTTATTTCGTTTGTGAAAGAAATAAATGGGTTTTTTACGTAATAAAATCGAATTGTCTTAATTTTCGTATTGATTTGCACATACTCATATAGATATAAAATTGATCAGATGTAAAGTATTATAACCTTATTAAATTATTCTACTCAATTGTTTATAAAAAAGCATTAATTTTCCCATTAAAAGTACGATTTAACGTGAGAATTTTTGCGAAAATGCGCAGACCATCGATATGTTTTGCTGTAACCAAGCAGCATATCATTCTAAATATTATTCTATTTCATACTATAATATATTTCATTCACTATATAACTGTTAAGATATAAATTTTGACAACTAGGTATTAATTAAAGTATCGGGACAGTTTGATAGAAATGTTTCTTAATAACAAAAAACAATATTATTTACGTTAACACAATTTAAACAATTAACACGAGAATAAAACTCATACGATATGCAGATGATCGAAAACTATGTCCAGGGTAAATTTGCACTGCTGAAGTTTTTGCTGAAAAAATGCAATAAATAATAATAAAGGAGTAATAAACTTTTGTCAGAAAAGATTCACCAGTAACATTGTTTGTCAGTACAATTATCTAATTAGAATTATGTATAGGTAATATAATATGTATTTAACTTTTCTGATTATAAAATATATTTATCTCTATCTATATTTTAAAACAAATTAACATATTATCACTTCATGACATCGTCGAGACTACTTAAGATATTTCAAAAGATGGTCTGTATATGAAATTACTTAACACGATAAAATCCATAGTGTGTGGCAGACCGCGAAAAAATTTGAACGCGACTTCGCGATTGGTCAAAAGGAAATTAGTTTCGAAATTCCAGTGACTCAAATTCAAAGATACTTATATTATATTTTCTTTGTAAATTTTGAATTCGCTAAACTCGCCTGATGATACATAATATGTACGGTTATATTTTACACACCTATGTATGTATGTTTTACATTCATCACACGTAATTATGATGTAATTTATGAAATCAAAGTTCATACTAGTGTGTCTAACGAGGTACTTCATGATAGAGACGATGAGTATTCCATTTATGATGAGCGACAAATCTTGTGAATGAAATAAAAAAATATCTTGTTTCCTCCTTTTGCATTTCCACGTATGACCGCTTTTAAATAACCTATATTTTGACCATTTGTTCAAAAGTCAGTCACTCGGTCTCCAGTCACTCAGGTCCCATCTGGTCCTAGGTATTGGCTGATAGGATCGTCTACGAAAGGAAGAAAAAGAGGTATACAGAGGTATACATATGGCACTCCGTGGTCTCTGCCTACCTCATGACGGACCTGGCATGATGACATAATAATAATATTGAAAACAAAATCAATTCTACATTTTCTTTCCTGACGTACTGCGTATAGTACATAATATTATGTTTACGCGGAAAACGTACCGTTTTGATACCATATGCACGTCATATATTGTGGTAACAACTCGATGTGAAGTTTAAATATTTTCAAGAGGTTTCCAAGAGCGTCGTCAGTTTTCCCTCCTCTCATATTTATACGATTTTGTGTTAGAATATAACCTTAATCCTTCTCATCCTGAAATCATATTCATGTCCGACATTCGAACCACAATAAGCGATGATGACGACGATGATTATGAGGCGAGCATCCAGTAACCTTGACGTCATTGCAGCGATAAATGTAACATTATAGATATACATTTTATACTCTTACCATACACATTTACTGTCAATTCTAATCTAATCAGAATTGATTTGATCGATTCCAGTATCAATATACTGCATTGAACTAGTTTCCGGGACACGTGTATATATATAAATATATATTGCAACTTTTCACGTATGATACTCGTGAATCTTACATAACATAACAGCATGCCCGTACTTCTACGAAGGTGTCAGGTAAGGAATGTAGTATTTCTACGTTACACTAATTACGTTATACGTTTCAACATGGAATAGGGATGAGCCTATTGCCAACCTTCTACTTCCTTCGGTTCTACGACCATTTGTGGGTTTTGTCCGTCACAACTATGAGCTGCCATTTCGTCTTGTCTGTGTACTGCCTTCTCCGAGCTGTGAACTGCTTCATCTATCCAAGGTCTTCCCTATTACCAAACATCGGCCACAAACCGAGACACAGAGCTATAACTCTACAAATTGCATTAAATATGTACCTATATTGATCACTGCCGTGACTAGGCACCACTGGTGAAACGTAATACTGTTGATATGAGAACATAATCTATGTGTTATAAGTTGTTAGACTGCTCTAGTATACTATAGAATGTCTTGTAGTGATTTTTATTCAGGTATCATTATTAATGCTTTATGTACGAATACAGATTTAATACAATAATTATTAGGCTTTATATTGCTTATCATAATGAAAGAAGTTGATCTTGGTTTCTTAAATCGTAATATTTGTTGGAAATTTTATTTCTATATCTTGCAACATTTTCTATAGTATCATTTTTAAACGTTCTTTAAAATCAATTTCCATTTGCCAATTTCCATTTATTACGTCATGTCTGTCACGAGGTAGGTTGAGAGTACGAGAGCAACATACTCGAATATCTAATCTTCAAATACTTACCTGTCGTGTTCCTTTTATATTTATCATTCTTTTCCTACATGCATAGAATTTTCTTAAACCTCTTTTTATATTATTGTTTTAGTTTTAATGTATCTACTTATTCCAAAAGCGTGAAAGTGACAATACGAGTAAGTGGTACTGTCGCGTGTACCTAAATATTTGGAATTCCTTCATGCACTATGCTGCCAATCGTCTCGCGGGCAATGAGAGATTATACGCGTGTAAGAATTGCTACATGTCTCGGAACCGAAGTGTCCATTGTTCACGGTACTGTAGAGTACGATCAAATCGTGCACTGCTTTTGAAGAAATGTTTGCTTGCTGCTCACACAGTTACACCGTCATTATGTCCAACGTATGAGCTTGGAACATTTATAACTGTCTCTGAGTACTGTGTGTGGGAATCCACAAACGATCATAAATAAAACTACGGTTTAATTACCAGGGTATAATCACTGTTGCGGTGTAATTATAAGGGTTAATTACAGTGCAGTTTGATCGATGTTAATATACATGGTTAGTCATGTATGTATCTAAACGTTAAAAATATACGATTTATAGACGCTATTGCTTAGAATACTCGTAATATGACGATGGGGAAGCCAGAAATTATCAGAACTAGCCTGCATGTATAGGAAGAGTGAAGAATGTCGAAAGTCGTGAGGTTTGTAAGAAGAGATATGTTTGGCAGTCGGTATGTGCCCACCCCGTACGGGACCTGGTGTAATGATATAGTTACCTATAATTTCAATATTCAGATGAAACTATTCGCCTTATTCTGGGTGGATTTGTTTAATGGTAATCCTATTTCATACAAAGGTTAAGCTCTTAATAAATTAAAACGTATAGGAGGCAGAAATACGAAGGTTAATGTTTGGGATTTGCACGAACTCCAAAACAACGTACAAAGTTTTAAGGTTAATGTACGTACATAATGAAGCACCTGAGGTAGGTAAGGTTAGATATATTTAGCACTCGGTGCTCTCTGTCTACCCCTCCAGCGACCTGGAATAGTGGATCTTCGGTCACATTTACACTCAAACATGGCATGTATAAATTTATACTTATGTAATACTGAAATATGTCTGAAGGCTGCCAAGTGCTTTCAGCGACACGTACAATTCTCTACCTACTATATTTTTCTAATAAAATATTTTCAAATGGTTTGCTTCGCGCACCTACCATACGGGTTGGGTTTAATGGTTTCTACGTTTTACAAGGACAACTAGGTATATTTTTGTGTTTGGTCGGATTATACTTATAAACATTCTAGAATTTCCTAGCAAACAATATGATTTGTCATCAAGATATACGGTGAGACATTTGTGGGTCCGAAGCACACGACTCGAATGAAATAATGGCATTCATCCAATCAAATACGTCTATTCATGCTGTCGCTAGACTATTAGTATGCTAATGAAGAAAGGGAAGTGGTCGGTTGAGGATAATTTGCTCGATAGAATGGATTAAAACGTCAAAAAAACCGGATAAAACGTAGTTCAATGCATCAAAATTGAATTGATGTAAAAACCATAATTATGGACTATTGAAAAATGTCACACTTCTGAAGAGGAGCCTGAATATTTTGATTATCCGAAAAAATATACATATGATCAGCTGGTAAACAATTTAACCAAACCAAAATAAATTAACAATTATCATTATTATATCGTCTCTCCCACATAATAAATGTAAATAACAATTATTAAAAAGACGAAAAACAATGTCCACGCAACAGGCGACTGATAAAAGTCTAATTGCTAATTCACCGATAACTCGGATCAATATTTCCACTACGTGTGCAGTGACTAATTTTAGGAAATAGGGTGATAACCATCCAATTGAGAAGATTAAATCCGCCGGAACGTCTCTAGTGCCAATATTGACGACGATCTAACGAATTTATATAACGCTATATAGCTTGTAACAAGGTGAGGTAACGATTTGACGCGGCTTTAGGTGGAATCAACACTGGCAACAACGTTTCGAAATTTTGAATAATTCATTGGAAATACCTATATTAGTTTTATAATTTTGATATTTTAAACCCTGAGTTACGGTTGCTCTAAATCTAATGCAAATTATTTAAGCCAAGACAAGCCTAATAAGTCAACTATACCTTACAATTGTAAACATATTCAGATGTGAGCTGAAATTGCTAGGGGGTAAATATAATTTTAGAGAAAAAATTATTTTACAGATTGAACAAG
>DWME01005827.1:0-14404 GCA_018244795.1 Parelbella ahira ahira | reverse complement strand
ATCACAATCATTATGCAAATAGTAAACATATGTAGACATAACATTTTCTGAAGTATTTTAATTTAAGGCTGTTTCTTTATTTTTAACAATTGAGTAAGTAATACAATTTCAGCTACTTGAAAAAGTTAAAATTAGTAACAGTATACCACTGGAACTAAATGAGTGGCCAGAAGAGAACAATACTACTAGAGGTACGGTTTTTGGGTACCATTATTTTGTATCATAATAATTGATCAACTAGTCAATATTGTAGGTAACACATAATGCACAAATTAAGTACCAAAATGGTAATAAACAAGGCAACCTACTAAAAACAAAAACCTTACAAAAAGTGTTACAAAAAATCGTTTCAACACTAATCTCCCTTTAATTCGAAATACTTTATATCTCTTATTTAGAAAACATATTATATATCGCATGCTTAATGGAATACTGACTTAACTAAAAAAATACGATTTTTGGGAAATCGCAAAAAGAAGATTTTACAATGATGACTTATCGTACTTGTTGATGCATAAAATTAAATTCAAAATTAATTCATGTAAATATATCCAGGGTTACCAGACATTCGGTCTTCATATAATTGCATTAACTAATGTAACTGAAAAATGTTAAAATGAAACTTTTTTGGCTCAATATAAGAGTAAGTCAGAACTTTTTTAGATATTTTTTAAACTGTTTTTGTTCGTCTTATTTCCCCAATCGAATACACTTTTTGTGTTCCGGGCGTGTTCGTCGAAGGCGCTAAATACCCACAAATCATTCAAAACTACTTGTTAACTACCATTTGGCTATTTACTAAGTTTATTTTAATGAAATCATCAGTTATATTCATTATACTTTTTCTCATAACTAAGTTTCAACCAAAAAATGATCACGTGTTTACATTCATCTGTTTCCTTATCGTTCGTTTCCTTCTTCGTATTCCGTATTTATTGTAGTTTATCAAATATCTTACTTTACAGCGAATACTTTTTCGTTGGATATCGTCCATGTAGTAAATGACGCTAGCAATGTGTTCGGAAAAGTGGTGGGTAATATTATTGGTAAGAAACGTCTACTTGGCTTGGATAATTGGTATTGGTGAAATTAAATTAATACTACAATAATGTTGTTTTTTATTCGTAAATTAGATGATTATAGCGTATTGGAAATGTTATTAAGGGTGCTTGTTTGCGAAAAAATACATTGTATTAGTAATTATTACCTCTGTACACATCATGTATTTAGGGAATATGGGTTGGATATCGTAAAAAAAATATTTTCAACTGAGAATTTTTTATCTATATAAATACGAGCTGTCTCCTGCGATTCCATTCACGTGGATTACAATTTTTGAGTGTACCCAAAGTATTTTTTTAAGAACCTGGCCGCATTTTACTAAAATGTTCAGCTTATACTGATTCCTATTTTATATCTGTAGCCAAATAAATGTGATTTATGTAGAGCTGATAAAAGTAGTTATCATATAATGAAAGAACGGATACGGAACAATAAGTTAGTTGAATAGGACTAGGTTGAGGACCTTTATGAATGTAGAGGAAGCGAAATAAATCTACCAAGACCGTAGCAGATACCAGTCCTTATTCAGGGCCTCCCCCTATGGGAAATGGGTATGACATTAGGTATCTGTTAGCAGGTACTTCGTGTCAGATTTGTTCAATAGCTAAGTTGATTCTAGACATTGTCAAATGACAATTGGGATTCAGTGACAGTGACAGTCTTTTTCAGCTCATGGATCATGGAGTTTATGAAATAGCGGCAAAAACTTAGTAATATTTATATGCTAACAAGCGTGCAGAAATAAAGTCACTGTGTTTTAGTTTTTTGAAATATTTTAATTCGAAATATTTTTATTGAACACATTTACCAAATCTCATTCTAGCAAATAAATTTTACGTCCACGCATTTTTTTTTTAATTTGAAACTCTTGAAAGTTTAATTCCTGTGTGTGTACTGTAAAAAAATTACTAGAAATATTTTAAAAGTAAAGAATTTATGTGATGTCTTAGATGTATCCAGTAGAAAACTATATACCTAATATACTCGGTTCCGTTGCCTAGACGCAGAAGTACAATGTTTTTTCATAATAGTAGCGTATAGACCGACACATTTATATATTGTGCTCTAATGGTAGCGAGGCCAGCAAAAATATTTTATTGCTAGATTTTCAAAAACAACCAAATAAAAAGAACCGAAAAAAATGCCATCAAATCTAGTAACTTTTCGGATATTGCGGAAATAAACATACCTATTATTTAAATCAATACCTTACTGTCTGATTATTTGAAATTCAATGAGTTAGTACATAATTGTTAACAAACGTAGCTATATGACATTGTGGGGGGATAATTGAAAAATCACAGTAGATGCTGCGGAGCTTACTAAAAATTACCATAGATAATAGATAGTAGCTGTTTTCGGTTAATACCACACACACTGATCAGAAATGAGGCCATCCGACAGAGAACCAAAGTTATTGACATAGCCCAAAAGATTAGCAAGCTGGAGTGGCAATGGGCTGGTTACATCTGTCGAAGAACCGATAGCCGCTGAAGCAGACATGTTCTGGAGCGGAGACCGCAACTTGGCAAACGAAGGGTAGGGCGCCCTCCAACTAGATGGAGTGATGATATACACAAAGTGGCTAGCAGTGGTTGGATGCGAAGAGGTGAAAATGGAGCTCAGTGGCGTACCATCATTATCATTGTCAGGCTGATAATAATAATAATAAAAACTGATAAATGTGTCGGTCTATATTTCTATTTCACTGAGAGACTGCTCGTGTTTCTGTTGTAGATAACAAATTGTTTTTATTTAATACTGTCAATAAAGACATTGAGCATGACATTCGAAATAGACAACTGAAAAATTTTTCAACTTGCCTATGGTCTATGCCTAAAAGTTAGACGAGTGATATAAATTTCATTTATAGATATTCAAATTATTAAAATATGTGTTAAATGTGTAGATTTTGTTAACTTTTATCTGGCGTACAGGTCGTTTTCTGTTGTGGTTTGCAAAAGAAAGAACATATATTAGTTTGACATAGCATTCAATTTTAATAATTCGTCATTGTAACATGGCGCTCATAGCATTATCGTGGGTGTGTAGTTGTTGAACGAAGATTTGTGAAAGCCCGCGTATAGTTTGATTGTATTCGAAAAAGTTATTAGAGTATGTTTTACGGAATTATTTAAATGTACAATATGGTAGATGAAGTAGAACTCAATGTTCTAGTGTGTAATATATTAAACGCAAAGCGTTACAGCAATTGTAGGTTATGTTTAAAGGCTCTAAAGAGTCAATACATACGTTTAGACGATATGGTATGTTTGAACGCAACAACCGCGGAATATGTGACTCTATCGGAAATTCTTAAAAAAATTCTAGGAGAAGAGGTAAGTGAGACGCAGTATTAAAATAAGTCAAATGGAATTTATAGGTATATTAAAAAAGAACTATATTTCTGTTTCAGATATGTGATGAACTACCTGGAATCGAAGCTTTTTGCACGAACTGTGTTGAAAACGCAATGCAAGCTATGTGTTTGTTAGAAGCATCCCGTCGTACTAATGAAATTCTCGATCAAGTTTTTAATAATCTCAATGGAACATTCAGTAATGACATGACCATTAAGGAGGATCAGAAGATGTACATTGCTATTGAAGACCTAGAAACGAGTATAATTATAGTAAATGATGAACCTAAGAAAAAAATGATTCAAGAAGATGATGAAGAGTATGCATTTGAATGTATAAAATGCTGTGATTATTTTGAAAACTTTTTAGAATTGAATGCTCACAATTTGACTGTTCATGGTACCTATACTTGTGATAAATGCTTCGACGTTTTTGCAACTGATTCAGAGTTAAGAATACACACTGGGCTCAATCATAAAATTGAGTGCACCGAGTGCTCACAGACTTATGACTCAGAAGAAAGTTTACGAAGGCATCATGACAGAGTCCATAATGTCCATGTTTGCAAAGAATGTGGAAAATCATACCGAGGACTAGACAAGTTGCACTTGCATGAATCTAAACACACCAATAAAAACACCTGCCCGAAATGTGGCAAGATGTACACAACAAAGGAATTCTTTGTTCGTCATGTGAAACTGTGCCTAGTGGACAAAATAGACCCACACCCAATAAGGAGTAATTATGAAAAAAACTACACTTGTGAGAAATGTGATAAGTCCTATAGCACACCTGGCGGACTGAGAGTACATATTAGATTCGCCCATGAGAATGCAAAGCCCCATGTCTGTAAGGAATGTGGAAAAAAATTCACAGCACCGAGCTACTTGAAAATCCATATGATAAAGCATACAGGTGAAAAGAATTTTAAATGTGATATATGCAACAGTAGGTTTGTTTCCAAGGAGGCTTTGCTGTATCACACAAGAAGACATACAGGAGAGAAGCCGTACAGCTGCAGAATTTGTAATGAAAGATTTGTGAATGCATCAGCGAGAGCAGAGCATGTGAAATTTAAACATGTCGGTCCCACATTAATGTGCGAGATTTGTTCAAGGAAATTTGTAACTCGCTTGTTTCTGAAGCAACACATCAGCAGACATCATGACCCAAGCAGCAAGCTTTACTATGGCAGGAACATGATTCCACCAAACATGCCCGGAGAGCAGAATATGAGATTCAGGGTTGATGTTGAAAAACAATAGTGGCATATATTAAAATTGCCATATCTATGTATGGGAAAGATAAGTCTGGGATTTTTAAATAATCCTAGCACTTGCTCAATATATTGTTTTGTCTATGGAGCAATATATATGGCATACAGAGTGTATATTAGCAATAAATATATAGAAATAAACAGCCAAATAGCATGTCTTAGTACTGCATTGGTGAGCAATTGTCATGCAAAATTTTAATTCACATTCGAAATTTAGTATAAAAAATTTTGAGCAACTCTTCTTTAATCTGCTTGTGCCTAAAATTATTGATTGTGATTATTATTGATATTGTAAATGGATAAAAATAACTAATAGAATTATTTATAGAATGTACAGGGTTTGTTATGTCTAAACCTCATGTATTTTTAATATGGCTCATTTGCATGTAGTTTTAATGAATTTTACAATGGAATTGATTGTATTTTTTTTATTGGAATAAAGTTTATTGCTAAGACTTTTGTACACTTCTTTATATAGGAATAATAGACACATTTATCCTTTGATGTTTGCTGTGACTATAAGTTAAAATTATTGCTATATTGATAATATGAGTAATTCCTCTGTTCTGTAAACCTTGTGATTACATATACATATGTATTATGTTGGGTGTAAAAATACATAGCTACAAAAATAACTCCACAATTAGTTTTACTGTAAAGGGTTTCAACTTTTCATGTCAATAAAATGAGTTCTCCAAACAACCATCCAACACTATAATATAACCCTCTGATTAGGGTCATCAAATGCTATGTCGCTAGCAAATCCTATTTTTCCTATCCCTTCTTCGCTCACATACAATTTACTCTGTGGATTGTAATGCCTTTGTACATGTTTTCGTAACTGATGGCTGGTTACAAACTTTGCATGACATACATGGCATTCTTGTGTAGGTCCAAAATGCTTTCTTCTCTTGTGTTCCATCCGTCTAGAAGCAGAAAGAAAGCTTTCATCACAGAGATCACAAGGAAAAGGTCTTTCTCCAGTATGTAGTCTCACATGATACACCAGAGCAGCTTGAGAAACAAATTTTCCCCCACACTGTTCACAGTGGAAATTTTTTTCTTTAGTGTGTTTGACTATATGGTTTCTTAATCTACTTATTGCATCAAATTTTTTGCCACACCAATTACAAGACATCACATTTCCGAAACCATGATCAATTTTTAAATGTGTCCGTATCCCATTTTTCCGGGCATAACCTTTACTGCAAATATCACAGAAGAAACTGGGTTGCTTGTTTTGAATGTTTCCACATGTCTTAAGATGAAATTTGAAGGTGTATTTATTTGAAAATTTCTTCTCACATCTAGGACACGTGTGTGTTTGGTGTTTATTTAAATGGGCCTTCAATTCTTTTCTTGAAGGTAACTGTAAGTAACAAAGCTTACACACAGCTGAGACATGAAATGTCCGTTCATGAACTTTGAGT
Organism: Parelbella ahira ahira; assembly: GCA_018244795.1. Lineage (NCBI taxonomy): Eukaryota > Metazoa > Arthropoda > Insecta > Lepidoptera > Hesperiidae > Parelbella > Parelbella ahira. The sequence continues at coordinate 8,276 of DWME01005827.1, read as the reverse complement.
ATTCTTTCTGTACTGAACATTTTAGGGCATTTTGGACATCGTAATTTTTTCGGGTGATGTACTCTCTCTGCATGTTCCTCCAGTTGAAGTGGTGTTGAAAATATTTTAGGGCACAATGGACAAGGATTCTGTGATTTAGTATGCACTTTTGAGTGTTTTATTAGTTCAATGCCGGAAGTGAACCTCTCTCCACATTCCTCACAAATAGTGTCAATGACAGTTTGTTTCACTTTAATATATTTACGTCTACTCTTCATTATATCTTTTATTTTTACTAAAGCTGTTTTCTTATTTCTGGTAATGTAACATTTTCGACTTGTAAACAGTAAATTGTCAGTCTTATTTATCATCAAGTATATGCTTTGGACGTTGGAGTTTACTGTGTCAGACTGAGACAAACTATCAGACAGTCTGTTTAGAACATTATTCCAGTTTTCATTAGAGAACTGGCAAAGTTTTTGGAATAAGTAACCATTAACTGTATTTTTAGCACAACTGATACACAGAACTTGTGGCATTTGTGGTTCTGATGTTACCTGAAATAATAAATAGTACATAAATTAAATATAGTAGATTTTACTATATAAACTTCAATCAATTAATAAGAATTAGAACGACAATTATTATTTCTAGGGGGCAATAGAAAGGATGCATCATCATATGTAATTTTGTTAGTATACCGGTTTAATTTATTGTAGGTGGATTATTAGATTTTATTAACAATTAAGAAAAAAATTAAAATTTAATAATTTCATTAACCAATTATAGTTGTAGGTACATATTCTTAGCCATATTGGAATATGTAGCACTTAGAGTCATAAAAAATGAGATGTGTGAGTTTTAATATAATTTGTCCTTACACCGAGTTCGCGGAACATGTTTGTGACCGTGACAGTCTCTTCATAATACGGCGTTTTCACCTGCAGGCGTTCTTCTATTGTTATTTCCTTCCTCTCAGTGGATGCGAAACACAGTCTGCATATATGTGTTGTCTCACCGCTGATGTACTTCAGCGCTGATAATGCTATTTTGTCGTCAAACATTTCTTACGCTTACCAGCTATTGTAGTTAACGGTATTGTTTACACGTAATCGTGATTTATATCACCCACTGGGACTAGTAATAAATATATTTATAATAACGGATGCTGTTATTTGTTATCGATGTACTTGTATATCCTGTACACATTTAGTTCATAAAATGAACAGAGTATGATTATAAAGTGACATTGACAAGGCGTGCAGCTGTTAGCTGTTTGTGTAATGATAAGTGTCACTTTGACATTGGATTTCAAAACTTACAGCCTAGAACGTATATAAAATAGTAATATGTGTTCTATTAAATTTATTAACAATGTTAAATAAAAAGATTCAAGTGACATTATTTAAGTAGACACGTTATTAAAAATTCTGCTATTTTCAGATTATTTGTGTAAGGCGATTATACTAAACAGGGATTAGGTGTCCGTATAAGATTTTTATGGACTTAAACAGTAGAAAAGGAAATAAAGTAACCTTTTTTCCATTTAAATTTTAAACTAATTGAAGTTAGGAAGAATTTCAACTTAATAAAAAAACGGAACATCATACTTGTAATCCCCGAAGGGGGAGACAAAAATGTAGTATTCGCGCGTTTTACCAGTTACGCTACAGGACCCACATTGCCGTATACCAGGCACAGATCTAGACCTCGAGCCACTATTGGAAATTACTGGTATAAAGTCTAGGTTAGAAAAATCTCAATAGTACCAGACTTGCGCTTTTAACCCAGGATCTTCAGATCGGCAATCGTGCTTGCAACCATTCAAACAATGAGGCAGTCAAAATTGAAACAAGGTATCTGAATAAAAATTGATTCTTAGAATAATTAGGTGTAGCGGTGGTATTTACCAATGGTTGTAGTATATAGCTACGATTATGACCTTCTTAAAATAAAATAACGAATCATATTCTGACAACATTTTATTAAAAATATAACTTAGATCAGGCTGTTAAATTAGCAACAATATATCCCTCGCGGACATACAATATACAACGTACAACTAAAGTAAATCTCTATAATATACAATTACTTCTCTTTATTTAACGCGTCTATAAATTCTTCTAGCTTCTCTTGTACTTGTCGTACTCGTTCTGAAACATACAAATAAAACGTCAATCTAAACAAAATGTAAATTCATGACGACTTATGTATGATATAAGTGCATGAGACAAAATGCTGCTATTTCGCTTCTATGATATTATAATGGGATTGAAGAGTAGTATATATATGTATATCAGACACCAAAGAATATCCAACTTTTGGACAGACATGTCACTCCGTAACCGACTAAAGGCCGAAGATTACTATAGGAAGCGGCCGTCGTAAAAAGTATGAAGCCACAACAAAGCTCTACGACTGTGACATAACTAAAACCGAGTAGAACTCCGGTCGCTCTCGTTAACACTCGAGTTCACGCCTTAGTACATCTAGGATATTGTTTGTTTGATTTTAAGATACAGGTGGAACATGTCATGTACCTGCTTCTGTCGGTATGTCACTGAAGTCCAAACGAGAGGTAATTTATTAAGTATTTTAAGAAACATGTTTTATTTAGTGCGAGATCCTTCAATATCTAGGGACAATAAGAAAGTCATAAGCACGTAAACTCACTAAGCTCCTCAGCGAGTTCCACTCTCCTTCCCGAGAGAAGTTTCTTCTTCACTTCGGGATCAGCTGCCATCTGAGAAATTTAAGAAATAGTAATATTTAAAATCATCAACCCTGTTATCGTTTTACTGTAGGACATGGGTGTCCTTTAGACTATGAAGGTTTAAGCTGTAGTTTGCAGACGCTAGCCAAGCGCGAGTTAGCAAACTTCACAAATCTCACAGTACATTATGGAGGACTCTACAATATTCAGATGTTTAGGAAATTACTAGAAATATACCTAGATATTATATAGGTGTTGCAATAAAGAATAAATCAATTCTATACAATTATATTATCATCCATACGATTAGCAGGAAGAAGGTGACGTTACGGCGGATGTTCTTTATGGGTCGGGGGAATCTACAATATTCAGATCCGGATCGGAGTGTTCACGGTTCTCGTAGTGTAAGTAAAAAGTATAGCTACCCTACAAATGAAGGTGTATAATTTCGCGTGTATGTGTATCTGTGCAGGGGTGGGGGCGCGCACCTCGTCGAGCACCTCGCGCAGCTCGCGGTCGAGGCGCGCGGCCTCGCGGTTGCCGATCTGCTGCCGCAGCGCGTTGGCCGTGGTGCGCAGCGTGCTCTGCACGCGCCAGAACAGCACCACCTCGCAGCACTCCTTCTGCGCCGCGCACGCACACACACACACGTCACTCATCAGGGCACAATGTTAACAATATTTCCTACAGTTTCGTTAGAGTTAAATATGCTTTATTTATATTATCTTCCAAAATAATTAACCAAAATGATCTTTTGGTTCATTATTTTATAAGAAACTGATGAACCCTAAATTATTTGTATTGATAAATATAAGTAAATAGATAATTCCTTACTCCAGTTCCATTCTGTTGACTATACAGGTAGAAACTCTTTCTGCAGTCCCGAGCTCTGGTCTGTGCTCGTTGCAAAAAGTTTCTGGAACAATTTAAATATGACATATTAATAAATGTAAATAATGTAAACGAAAAGGGTATACAGTTAAACCATGCAGATACAAATCACATAAAAATTAGAAATGATATACATTTAAAAAATTTAATAGTCCAGAAAAGATTTAAGAATGTTAAGAGAATTAAGAGTGATGTTAAACGGAACTCCTAAATTACAAGGAGCACAAATTTAGAATTAGCACCACTTAATTAGACCATTCAAGCAGTTAGCGGACATGCAGGAGCAGCGAGCAGATCTGGTGGACTAAAGGACTTACTTGAGGTAGACGGGCTTCCAGGTCTCGCGGATGTAATCGTTGTCGACTTCGACGCCGCGGCGGCGCAGGTTGTCGCGTACGGCCACCACCTCGTCGTAAGCCAGCGCCGGGCGCGCGCTGCCCAGCCGCTCCAGCTCCGCGCGCACCTCGCCGCGCCGCTGCTGCTCCTCGCTCGCCGACTGCCAGTACAGCCAGCGCTCGCGGAAGCTGGGACCTGCGCCGCCACCCCACTACGTCATTCTCATGTCTTATTAGGCATGTCATGTGACTTCAAGCTGTCATCGCGATCCATAAATACTATCCAGTGAACAAGGAACCTGGCTATTCAGCTGGGGATTGTGATTTGACTCTCACAAGTGCCATAATTTTTATTGACAAGTTCAACAAACAAGACAACCGTTTTTCTATCAAGCCACTTATTAAAACATGAGGTTTCATCTCTATCAAATTGATACAGGGTTTAGTTTCCATCTGCCCTTAGTTATTCCCACAGCACTGTGACATGCAGCTTTGAGAAAGGCGCCAAGGAGCTCTCTTTCAAAGGTAACACTCGTGCATTTTTCGGATGTAGCAAATGTCCATGGAGGACTGTGACCACTTCTCACCATGTGGCTTGCCCGCGTATTTGTCAAGCTAATTATAATGAATCCTTGATTGTCGCGGTACACAGCCTCCCTGCGTCTGCGTGTATATACACAAATAGTAAAAATGCCTACCCGTGAGCGCCTTGAGCTCGTCGTCGGTGGTGCGCAGACGCTCCTTGAGCGCGGTGTCCATGAGCGCCACGGCCGCGTCCCAGTCGGCGCGCGAGGCCACGCAGCGGTCCTGCAGCGCGTTCAGCTGCAGCACGCGCAGCACCTGTGTCCCGCGGTGACAAGCAAACCGGTATAGGAATGGGTGGTAGAGGGATGGCACGATACATGCACCCGTTAATTTAATCGTAGCAGTTATACTGGTGAGAGAAATGAATCAGAAGTCTTAGCAGTTATATAAGCATAACGGCGAATGTTTGTTGGTTTCAACTCTTTTGTAAGTCATCTTGCTGTGCTATTTTGTCCTAGAATTATTGGTAGATTGGAGTATGTTTCACTATGTTGCCTCAATGCAAATTGGTAGAGTAAGGGATTAGTGACCGACCTGATTAGGTAGCATTTTTAAGCAGACCTTATGATGATAAATTGATCTCTCCATTCTTCTTTTATTAGATATAGAAGTCAAAACCAATCAAAAGATGTAACTTTAGCGGTTACATAATAATAAATTAATGTAGACATTTGATAGGAAAGTGAAATACGAGTATTTTATGTTGCGATTGTAAATGTTACATGCATATGGATCATGGGAAAAAGTTTAGTGCATATGGATAAATGTGTTACCTCGTTGATCATTATAGAATCATATTAATGTTGTTAAGATATTAGAAGAATAATTTAGGCGGCATAAGACGCTTGCAGATAGACAAGATGAATCAACGTGGAATAAGGTAGGATAAGATAATATGTGAGGGTGAGAGAAGCCGAGAGAAGCCGAGACGCACGTCCATGGCGCGCTCCTCCCAGCGGTGCCGCGCGAGCGCCTCCTCGACGGCGGCGCGCTTGACGGGCTCGTAGGCGGCGTCCGAGTCGCCGGCGCGCGTCATCAGCGCCGCGAACTCGTCGCGCAGCGCCTGCCGCGCCGCCGCGATGGACGCGCCCGGCAGCTCGCCCTCCGCCCACTCGCGCAGCTTTATGTCCACCGACGTGTTGAACTTGTCTGCGCACCACACCGCCCGCCTTACATTCCACACATTCGCCACCTTATCTCGCATTATCACCGAACCTATGGAGGCTCATCTCGTTTGCCTCTTGATATCGTTACATTTTATTAGAACTATTAATTTCAGTAGAATTGTAATTTATAACTCTTTAAATATATTTTTTTCTCTAATACTGACAAACTGTAGTCTTATGGAAGTGGTCCTCCGATGTGTATGAATTAAAAAAAAACACGCAACAAAAATGACGTAAGAATAAATTCTATTTTGAAATCCATGGTACGGTTAGTTACATAAATACATTCTCTGTATATAGATGTAATACACAATCGCTACTCTAAACCGATTGAAAATGCAAAACGTTATCATAAAATATGAACATTGAACATATACATTATGTGTAATATTTTAACAAATCAATGCAAGTTTCTTAGATAACTAAATGAGATCAATATGAATTCTAATCGCAAACAAATATAAACTACTGAAAAATTAACACATCATGTGTAATGCTTTTCAGAGCATCTTACTATAATCGAAATCGTAAGGGTGCTTCCAAATCGTAGGCGCCGTCTTGGTTCCCGTATGGCTATATTTTATTTTGTGCACCATTGGAGTTACTATAATATAGAAATATTCATAAAATAAGTACGAGGAAAAACTGTGCATATGTTTTTAAAGAAAAATATAAAAATAATGTGTGTGTGTATGTGTATAAAATAACAGTGCTTAGTTCGATTAGATCGGTTATAACATTCTTATTCGTAAACGTTTTTTCATTTGGTTTAATCGCTCTTCCTATCAGTATAAGAGTTGTAAGTTACACAAGTACGAGATGTGCCCGCTTGCATACGGACACTGTGATGGTGGTCGATCGCCAGTAGGTGTACAGATGTAGCGGGTAGCGGGTAGCGGGTAGCGGGCACTGACCGACGTCGTCGTGCGCGTGCGTGGCGGCGGGCAGGTAGATGGCGGCCAGCACGCGCTCGGCGGCGGCGCGCCACAGCGCCTCGGCCAGCCGCTGCTCCCAGACGGGCGCCGCGACGGCCGACAGCTCGGCCGACTGGTCCAGCAGCTCGGCGCGCGCGCGCTCGAACAGCTCGTCGCGGTCCAGCTCGCGCTGCCGCGGGAACGTGTTCTTCCACTCGGTCTCCAGGTTGAAGCGCATGGCCTTGAACGCGTCGGCCTGCTGCTCCACGGTGGCGCGCACCATGCGCCAGAAGCACTCGGCGACGCCCAGCGCCAGGTTGCGCGTCGTCACCTGCGCCGCCGCCACCAGCCCCTCCCTGCCGCCGCCGTCGCCTCGTTATACCATCTCTTCGCTACTTATTATTACTCGCTAATTTTACTATCATAGAAATGTAACTATGTAGTTCATGTGTCTAATTATTTCAAAAATAAACGACATTTTTATTTCATTTTGGCCATGTACATAAGGGCTATACTGCAAAAGCATTTCTACTTTTAATTTAACCAGGATATACTCATATATACATAAGTATACTCACTTGAACAGCTTGGACGAGCGGAAAAATCTTTCCTCGTAGTCGCGAATGTTTTGTATGGAATCGTCCTTCCTGCTTCGCCCAGTGACCACGGCATAGTAGCCCAACGCCTTCATCGGGAACAGCTTGCCCTCCAAAATCCGACGTATCTGGTAGTCAGGACTTAATTTTTTAAATATAGTTTACAAATTAAATATCGAGTGATAAAATACATTTCAACTACCCGCATAAAATTTAAGCCCAAGGAGTAAAACTACTAGCAGAGAATAAAAGGGACAATATACGTATTTAAATATATTTTTGTATTCATGTTTAATACTACAGTTGTATAAAACCATTCCGTACATCACTTGTACAAGATGTCACTTAGCATTAAGCATTTATTATGACATATGGCATATATGACATTATATAAGTATCACTGCTTTTTCTCGTTGTCAATATACGTTTTTCTGTCACTATATCAATACAAATATTAAACTCCAGAATAGACTCCAATATCAAAGTATTATACAAACGTATAAATACTTCTCCATAAATAATAATCGGAACACTTAAGATATCTCCTTGGCTAACCTAATGTTTCTTATTTTATGATAGGATCATAGTAACCGCTCACCCTATTAGGATTGGCTAAATTCTCTTCAGCAAGATCGACTTTGGTGAGCACAAAGATGGTCCTCTTGCCCTGCGGGTCGCAGGAAGCCACCAAGTCCGTCACGTTACTTCGTTCCGCGTCCACTGAACCATCCTGGATAATTATATGTATATACGTAACATCACGCCTGTATTCCCCGAAAGCTAATGATAGGCAGAGAAGTGTACTCTGACGTTTCACCAGTTATAAATAAATGTCTTGTATTAGTTTTTGTTACAGGGTAGAAATTAATGTATGTAATATCTTTCACTCTTTTCATTCTTATAGTTACAAGAGGCATTTAAGTGGTCAGTATTTGTACGGCAAATGGTATACTTTACGAGTGTTTCCACATTTCAAATAGCATGTCGATATTTGTTTCAGGTGTTATTAACAAATTATAATTGCTCATATTGGTCAGATGCCAAGAAGCAATATAAGAACTTTCCAAAATACTGATTGGCCACTATTTTATCTATCC
>DWME01005826.1:0-14405 GCA_018244795.1 Parelbella ahira ahira | reverse complement strand
AACCTGACGTGCTTCTCTACATTCGTCACTATCTTTATATATAAAGGTTGTATATTATACTGATATAGTTTCATTAAAAACTATGGCGATCTTTTGCCTTTACGGGTTAGAGCGCGTTTATCATAGATTTGACATCGAGTACGATTCAAAGATAATATGTATATCAAAGTAGATTTTTATAGGTGAACCAAATAAAATCGAATGAAAGTAACGGCTGAGTTTCCTGCGTAGACCCAACATGCACAAAGCGGACGGCGTGTAGCATCGACAATGAAGATAGACCGTCTCAGCGGGATGAGCCATCGTGGGACGTCTCCTGTAGAAAATATAGCCGGCTGCGAGCTCGGAATTTATTAACATTAGCCGAGGGGAAAATGTTTTCAAATGCGTTAGATATATGAGAACATGTAATTTAAAATTATAGATATAGATATGTACAGAAAAACAGTAACGACTTTAAAGTTATTTCAAACCCACTTTGGATTTTACCAAGGAAACGTAAAATTTTGGTCTTTATACGTAAAATGTCATGTAAAATAGAATTTTGGCTAAGTAATACGGGAAGTAATCTTTGTACGAAAATGTCAGAAAAGGTCGGGTTTCCACTTTGGTATCTATTAATTTATACGTAAATATTCTGAGTAGCGACATATGTATCTCGGCGGCATACATGTTACAAAAATTCTTAGAATGAGTCTATAACTGTGAGAAATTACAATGGATGAATACGAGGAAAAAATATATAAAACATTAAACACAATAATGTACAAATCATTGTGTGTCATCAGTGATGTACAGGGAGAAGTCACATATGTAAGAAGAATCATTATGCAACTGTCTTCTAAATCTTCCAGATGTCACCGACAGGGCACAAATAAATCGATCGGTGGATGGAAATAGGAAATATTTATATATTCATAATTCGAGCAGGTACTTCTGGTTCTGGTTCTATGGATCGAAAGCCGACCAGTACGACCAGTACTGAAAAATACGACGCGTTTGACGTTGGAACAAGGAAGAGAAGTAATAAAATACAAGCTTTTGACAAATGTAACGAGTTTCAAAACGGGATTACGTGTGTATCTGTTAAATACATGAAATAGAGCCTTACAAGCGACCCTGTCAATAATTCTCTGTTTATTATAATATTCTCCGCGTAGAATATATTGTAGCCATAGATTTACACTGACATACTTTGCATTATTTAATACAATCGTAGAGGCCGAATTTATAAAATATCTCTAGAAAATCTTACAAATAATAACAATAGCATAAATGATTTGATAAATGCCAACTTGAATTGACAGCTGTCAAATAACTTCAGAAGTTAGATGAAACAAATAAACTCAAATATTTCGATGATATCTCGGTTCATTTTTTGTTCTTATTCATTGGTAACGAACTATTATAACTAAAATATATGTGCTTAAAGGCCGGTACCTGCCACACGCGTAAGCGAAATTTACATGTTTATCCCACACATATTTAAACAATACTGCACATATTTATCTAACTAGAAATCTGACACTCTCGGATTTCGCATACAGTTTTAAAATACACTTTGTTTTCGCAACATTCGGTTCGGTATATAATAAATCTTTACAAAACATACAGTAAACGATTGCGGTACACTTATATTTAGCATATTTTATATAACAATGACGTATACCTACAAAATGACCCTCGCCCACCATTTTTAAAACGTAAAAAAACCCGCCTTGTCTCAATGAACGGATCCAATCTAGCTCTCACAACAATATTTGTAAGTCCCAAGATGTTCCTATCGATGTAAAGCTCAAATAAAGAGAAGGGAACAAAACGCGGATATGTTACAAAATGACTGGACAACTTCTGAGCAATAAAAGAGGAGCAAAAAGACCGTGTAAAAATATCATCTCGGAGTTCGATGCTCCCAACGCGGCCACGTGGCGAGTGTAAACAAAACTGTTAATATATAGATATAAATTAATAAACATTACTAGCAGGAAACCCTTCGGAGGATATATTTAGGGTTCTCATGGTGTTGCCAGGCACTGCGCGGTATTTCCAATTCCATAGTGGTGGTCGTATTAGTTGAAGAAATTTAAATAATTGTTAGCTGCAGTTTAATATGAAACTAAAGTTAACATACCACGATATGAATATAATATAATTTGGAATTTACAGACAATTAGCTCCCAAAGTATAGAATATTATTATTAACTTAGATTACATTATTAATAGTACTAATAAAGAGAAGCAGTTTCGGTAGACGGTATTAAGCTTTTTTGGCAATTTTTTATTCACATATTATAATTAACTCTCTATCAGCTGGCAACCCTACGGGAAGCGCGGGCGCAGTGTTCGGCACTCGTGTGCGAATGTTTATGTCAACGCACACGGAATGCAGATGATTTAGTTGTTCTAGCGTGGCGGAGTGTTTGTTTTATTTTCCTCTGGAAACATGCGCGTATGTTCCAGTACTACTTGCGAATATATCTTCGTTGCGCAGTTGACGTTGCATATTTGCAGTTTAAAGAAGCAAATAAATCATACAACTTACGATATCCCAGTTTACACCGGAACAGCAACGACCGAACATTCTTTCAATCGCTCAATAGTGGTGTGGTAACGTACCTGCAACCAAAAAGAAAATATTTTTTTTTAATTTTATTCGTCATAAACACGGTAAGCGTTTCGTAGAACGATAATCGTATCGGTATATTTCGCAACGATTTCCGTTTTCGAATTCCGGTCTGTCGGACATCTAAATTCATCTTTTACATATTTACTTCACATCTGAGTGTTTGCGTATTAGTGTTATTGAGCGTTCACGGCAATTGCACATGACACGGACTAAGACATGTGAGTAAAATGTGTTTTTTATGTTACAAAACTGTTACAATTACGTAAAAAACTACTACTACAGTTACATAAACACGTACATATATACTACACACACACATCATAAAAACATTCTTCAGTATGTTATCAAGTTTGAACGAATTTTTTCGCAGAGTAACTGATTATTGGAATTCGTCCATATTGACCAAATAGGTTAGATATGGGTTGATGCGGGAGTAAGAAGTCTCCGAAACCGCCTTGGGTGTGTTCACAGAATGATGGATATTTAAGCCGATAAGGTATCGCTCGAAGAAATATGGCACTCGGTTCTTTTAACCTACCCGGCAAAGGACCTGGCGTGATCATTACGAAATAATGTCTAGGCAGATAAAAAAAAAATATTAAATTGCTACAATTAATTTCGGTGCCTCATTACACAGTCGGATTGAACCAGTGCCAGTGGTCGGCGGATCGATCACGTGGACGCACCGCGTGAGCACAGCGCATCAATCAATGGGACGTACGCACCGCGACGCAGCAACAATACAAATGGGATTAGACATTTGCGACGTACAAACGCACGTTGAGAAACGTGACGTGGAGTATGCATAAGTTAGTGGGCGGAATCGCTTTTTATTTAATTTACTCAATCCCCAGCGTTGTGCATTTCTCATAACTGGATCCGTTTTGTAACGAGTTTAATTTCATATACCTAATATCCTATATAGGAGTATCGTTGTAGAAGGTGTTCTGATGACATTGTAACGCGACGTTTTAAATTTAAAATTTTCAATTACATATATTGTATGAATGGTTGATTGACTATATAAGTCTACATATATCTTGATGAAATGGTACCTACATTTTGCAAAAGGCTTTTTAAGGGGAGTGCCACTGTTTGTCTATTGAGTGTAACCCGCTTGCTTAAGTTTTACTAATTTATATAACAAAGAGACTGATAATGTTTACATTTCTAGGGTTTATATTTTATCAGCTTTCGTTTATCGAAGACCCTCTATCTTAGCGATAATTGTAAAATTTATTGAGCTGTTTTATAATAAGCCGAAATAGATATCGATAATTAAAGCATTACGATCGGGTTGAGCTACACCATTACGCTATTTTAGATTTAATGACATCCAATTACGATCAACAAGTAACAGGACGATTTTGTGTAATTAATACCTATGTACATAGAATAATAAAGTCCGCTTTTCGTGGAGAAACAAAGCGAAGACTACTGTTAAGAAGGCAGAGAAGACTCGGTCACTCTCAAGTACAACATCTGGTTACCAGTAAGTTTGTGTAACCCTAAAGCGTTTTAAATATACCTACATGCTGGACAGATCGAAAACGATGTAGGTACTAAATCAGAAGTTAATACATACGTAAATACCAAGAATTTTAGCAATAAATCAAAACGCACACATTATTGTAGTGATGATGATATCAAGTATTTTTACCCTTAAAAACACAGGGTAGGCGTAACAGTATGGAACGCTCAACAATCTACATACACTTGGGCCGAACACACGAGCGCCCGGCACATCGCCGCTTCCGCTGCGCCGGCGCCGGCCCGCGGCGCTCGCGCCGTTCTCACGCGAGCGGTGCAACGGGCTCGATCGAATTCGCGATATTTGTACTACGCAGTAGTGACCTACCCGAGTTTATTGGTTGATTTGACGATACAAATACTTCTTTAAGAGAATGCTTAACAATAGGCTTTTTCTAGACGTGCATAGTCTCTCTTAGGATGCATCTACGCTTACCATCGAAAGAGATAACAGCCTGTCGTATATAATAAAAAATATAAAATGTTACATGGATGCATTAATTGTGTTATGTCTTTCGCCTATCGTTAATGTGTGTAATAAACGGATATATACATGTATTAAAAACATATTCCATAATTAATAGGGCTCTCGAGAAAAAAAAAAGTAACTTATGTCGGATATAAAGTAATCATGTATTTAGATAACAGTGAAACGTTTAATAATAAAACATATGGACCTACCTTAACCCCAGTACCTACTACTATATACCTACCAGATTATAGTGGCAATGCCAAAGTCAGAGATTTTCCATTTAGGGGCACAAAAATATTGCATAGTATGTGATCGGCTAGAAACAAAAATACCATCATCCTTACATCATTCAGCCATTAGAAATATCCCATAGATTTCTTTGAATCGTTCAAATTAACCGTAAATAATAAAAAACCGTGAAGTTGCATGTTAAAGACTTCGTCCAATTAGCGATACTTTTATTTTATTAAGGAGACACTCGATCCATACATTAACATTTTATCCCAATGAGAATTTACTTCCAATCAATTGCATTGCAATAACTTAAGTTTGATTAGAGCCAATGTCTAACATTTCGCGGCGGTATCAATCAAGGCCTTAACACCTGCGCAATAAGGTTTATTTTCGCTCATCACTGTCGACAATTGCATTTGACATTATAGACACTATCACGATAAGTACCATTGAACCTTGTGCGCAGTAAAAATAAGGATTATTTTCAATTTACGATCGAGAACAGTCCAGTTCGCCGCCGGAGGCATGGACGCGCATATCGTACGATCTCGGGGTGTGCACGGAGTGAATTCATTAGTGTTCGGTAGTCAGTATGTGTGTAAATAGAACGGAAGCAGTATACATAAGTTGCCTGTGACAACCGGCCGGCGGTCGGTACGGGCGAACTGATCCGTTTTACAAGCGATCGTTTGTTTTGATTTGTTAGTTACAACCGGCGATAAATGTGTAAAGGGGATACAATCTAGCTCGGACATGGAGAACGGAAAGGTTTACGGTTCAAACTACGGTTCCTCCAAAAACGGAGAGAAAAATATTTTATGGACCTCGTATTCATAGGACTATCAGCGATAACATAAAACTTTAATTAGTCTGACTTGATTATTGTGTAACTCAATAAATAATTGCTCAATTTAATGTATTTAGAAGGAACAACAATACCTTGCCCATTCCAAATATCGTCGTACATATAGATATATTAGCCTAATTAAAACAAACGTGACAGAACTATATATATAACACAATTCTAAATTTACCTCAATTTCTAAAGGTACAATGTACCCAGTCACCAAATTTCACAAACTGTGATGAAACCGTACAGAACTCTACATATGTATAGTGTACTTACCTCTACTCTCTATATAAAGTACCATCCTTACACAAATACTTGTGTAACTTTAGAACAATCCTAAGCTAAGGTCTAGACTGTGGAGTAGCGACTTAGTGCTCAGGTCTCCCCTCCTGGCTACGATTAATCTTAAATAACGCCGGCTCGGTCTTTGTTTAACTCGCCTTGTATATTTTCATTGTCCAGTATAAAAGCATCCTCCCTATAAATTACCAGCACATTGTTGGTACTGCAGTTGTTTCTAATCAAACACAAAAGCTGAATTAGCCATTGACCATAGCTTCGAGTGCGGAAGATATGGAGTACCTTTATTCCATCTGTACATTAATTAGTACGTATATTCTTTGTTTCTCATATTAAATAGTACAGCCGTAAATATGGAACATGCGTAAGAGATCAATAATATTGACAATCAAATCCGTGCTACTTTACTTTAAGCGATCACCGGAAATCTTACTAAGATCAACTTTAGATTGCTTCCGAGTTCGCCGTAGGTACGTGTAATGTCATGGCTGTTAATTGTAAAGCAATCATTAGTATTTTTCGATGTACCGAACTACAGTGGACGCGTGCAAAAGACCATAGACACTATTCTATCCACACAGACACTTTATAGTATAAGGATATTGTACTAGAAAACCAAACTTCAATTTATATGTCCAGAATTCGATAACAACAGGCTTACCATAAACTGTTGTACGATTACATTACGTATACAACGCTATCGTGTGCTGATTGCCGTCTATTGGTTCAACAGGATAAAAAAGACGAGAAAACATTTTTAAAAGCATCTATAGTCTAACGAATTGCAACGCTTTGCAAAGATGCTACATCTACATAACAAAGCAGAAACTGTTTCGCAAACGAGCCTATTCATAAATGCGAACGGTAAGCGAGGAATATCAAAATCAGCAGCGAGCAGAAAAGAAAACACTTTCACGCTTGAGATGGAGATACGTGCGCCCATCTCAATTATGAAAACATGCTTGGATTTCCCCCTAACACCAACCCTAAAACAAATACCCAGGGTTCAAATTTAAACGGGCAGATTTGGAGATGCGACATTCATAGGTGGTTAAAATAAAACTGCACTGTCTGCGATGACGTATCAAAAATGCAGCGATGAAAAATGCATCTCCCTACTTGACGTAAAAATAGAAGAACGCGAGTCGTTTTTAAGGGTGCTCGTCGCTTCGTGCGCGTTTTATCTGCGAGACGAAGCCTCTTCAGTGCGGATGACGCGACGTCAGCCTGGGGGTGAGGTGCGAGGCGATACAGGATCCGAGTGGATCGGCGCGGGGTCACCGACCCGCCGGCTTGTCGTAGGTCGGAAAAATCGCTATCTGGCGTGACGTAAGCATTGCGACATCGCGGCACCGCGCGATCCGCGTGCCGGATAAGAGCTCTCAGTCGTCTGTGGAATCGTATGCGTTTGTGCCTATTGTGGGGCGGAACTTGGGAGAGGTTTAAAGTACTCCTTTGAAAATAACTTATTGCTGGGTTTAGTAGGTACTGTAACTTTTTGCAGAATATTCCCATGTAAAATTCTTTCTTTCAACAATTATATGGAAACTCAAATACATTTTTGAACCACATGCAAGCGTGACCGCCGATTAGGTGATCCTGAGTTCAAATCCCGAGTCGGGTGCTATTGGATTTTTCTAATTTAGAATTTTTAGTAGCGACTCGAAGTTTGGAATTGTGCCTGGTGTATGGCAATAGGTTCACCAGTTCCATGGAACTTAACCGTAACTAGTGAAACGTAGGGGTGTACCACACCACTTTGCCTACCCCTTCGGGGATTACAGGCGTGATGTTGCGTATTTTTTAAATATCGCATAACAACGATTATTTCAACTGTTATTGTCTGTATCGGACTTGCTAGTTTTTATTACTGTTCACTGAAGTACAGGTTAACCACATGTGATATTTTTCAAGTCCTTAGATAAAGAAATCACAAAGGAACTAACTTTCTTTTTAATAACAGAACGATAACTTTATTATACTCCTTTCGACATACATATACAGAACGTCGGTTACAAAACGTAATGGATCTTAATAAATATAAAAACACATTGCTACAGTTATAAAGTCATTTGAATGGCCACAATAAAATATCGAATAGACAATTCCGATTAAATATGTTGAGGGGCAAAGTTATATGATGTGTAATATATTTAATTCGACAGTTATTAAATTTTTTATTGTACTATACCTGCCGTTGTTTACGACGATCTTTATTTAAAATATTTAGTCAATTTGTCACTCGGTGAAGTTGATGTAGTAAAATACCGACTTTAAGTAAAACAATTGTTACAAATAGTGTTAAAAATTATAGAGATTACGATATTTTATAATTATAAAATTCTATTTGGAACACTTTTTAAAAGAAAAGATCTATTTTAATATAAAAAACCGATTGCCATTTAAATAATAATTTTCTTAATATTTTTTTAAATGTAAATATTTATTCAATGTAACTGTAAACTTCCATTTGCAATTCCAAGTAGGTATCAGTGTCGAATTGTAAAAGTTACTTAAGTTCAATTCAAACTAATCATAGCTAACTTAGTTACATAGTAATAAGCGAATCGCATTAAAAGCGACTCAGTAATTGATATAACTCGTTTCTATGTTTACATATTGAATTATTAAAATATTAGTGCCAGAGTCGCGTTGCACAAATAAATCAAATTTAATTACACTGAAATAGACTTTACGTTTATATTTATTTAAAGTTGAATACATTTTCATTGATGAAGTAACCACAGAATATGCATAGTTATAGAAAACGATCACACGAACCAATGAATCTGCGGTGTACAAATTAAAGAAACGATTTGGAATAAAATTTGACTAGGTACACACTACATACCTATTAATATATGTAATTCTGAAGAAGTAAAGGATTTTAAAGGGACAGTAAATGGCGCATCTTTCGAGAATCTTCAGTCTGCAGATGCTTAATTTTTTAACGTTATGTAATGGAATATTCAAACTTTAAATTAATTATAATAATAGATGACAACACCACACTCACGACCATTTGAGCTGAAATTACATAGAGGCTGCCAAAATGATAATAGGAACGTAACTATTACAATCTTTTACACTTAGACGTAGGAAGAACACCTAAGTTTTATCACACAGCTATATTGTTCTTGGTGGAAATTGAACCCACAATTCCCGACTCCGCAGTTAGCTGCAGTAATCTCTGGAGCGACAGACTAATTAATATTAAATATAAAATGACCGCGTTTCCATTATTATCTGTACAGAATGAGTCCATACAACATATCTGATATCTTTGCTATCACATATAATGTTTTCTATGAAATAACTGTCCACAACAAAGTGTAAGTACTATAAGAGACCCTGGAGCCTACGCCAACACGTTGGCCCAGTGCGCACTATAACTGAGATAGGTTTATCCTAAATTTCTGAAACGTCCTGCCCCTCATGTTGGGTACTGGCCTTGAATTTTATCTGAAAACGTAATGATAGAAATACTCTCCGATCGATTGGTCTTGATCGATACGACCTCGTCATCATCGTCAATGAATATATAGGAAATAACACATTCGTAGAAGTATAGGCACATTTAATTTTTTACACTCACTCAGACAAGAATTTAATTTAAGTTATTAGAGTTAAAGGTCAGAGTAACAAATCGCGATTAAATCTAATAAGTACGTAAGTCGCATTTTAATTGTGAATTTTTATTTTTCCAGCAAGAAATAAATTCTAATTTTGCTTGAGTAAATTTTGCAAATTGGCATTCCATCTCTATTTTATTAATGATCACTGCCGCCTCTAAATATTCGTATGGCGCTTTACATTGCATCATACATAGTTTAACACTAAACAATTTTGTTATTAATGTGTTGTTCCGATTGCCCCGCATTAAAAAACCTAGCCAATAGGCAGGTCTGGTGGACGGAGGGTTTTGCCACCACCCGCACTTTGGTAGCATCTATAATTGTTCTGTCCTAATGCTGGTATTATTACATATTGGCAAGGGAAAAAGGTTACTGAAATGTCATTATATTAATGGCTGCAAATCATTGATGTTTCTGACCAGGACGATTCTCTCTTACTGCAAATTGACCCGTGCTTATTCCATCCACAAAGAGAATTACATGGCAAAAATTAAGTTATATCGTATAATATCTATATTACAAACAAGACCTTAAAAAGTAGTATATTTTCTCCATAGAATAATCAGATGGACTTCGGTGTGAAATTGTATCAGTAGTGTATAAAAATTGTTTCATTGATAGAAAAAAAATCACAATACACTCCCACACTGTTAAGTTCATCACAAATCGCAGTTAAGTATGACAAAACGTTCCAAGCTAATAAAGAACAGCGAGCAAATTACGAGTACATATATTAGTATTATAGCATCGGAATATAATTCGTGCAATAACAAAGTGCGACGGCTATAACAAAGTGCGACGGTCATTATTTATGCAGCAGGTATGAGAGGTTGAAATGCGAAGAGAAGAAATAACTGCGAAGCTTGAAATAACAACTAAGTCCGAGCACCGCTGGGCGCCCGTTAGCGACCGACGTTATTGTGCTTCGCGCGCAGCCGACGGCTTTAATGTCGAGGCATTTGTAAAATCTTATTTAATACCGCCAGCTATCAGAATCTAGCACTGCGTCTTTTGTGCCGTTGTAAATTAAAATTATGAAAGTACTGTTTATTATTATTTACTAAACGACATTGTTTCTCAGATATCTGAAGAAAACAAAGTATATCTGTTGTTTTCCGTTCTGGGGTATGGAAACTGGATAAAATGTTACGATAGTAAGATTTTTAATACACCCAGTTAAGTAGTTGTTAATAGGATGGTATAATCTATGTACTTGTACTTAGTATGTACTTATTACTTTAAGCATAATATTAGTCACGTTGTAGTTATGATTTTTAAATAACGAAATATAGAATGAAACAGATACAAAGTATAAGACCAATTTATCATTCAGGTGCAAAATAAAGAAGATGAAAAGGGGCAGTTGGAAATAAAACCGATATGATGTGTTAGTAATGTCGAAAGACTGTTCAAGTGCATTATTCAAAACAGAAAATCCCACTTAATGAACAATTTAAGTACAATGATCGTCGTCTTCAAGATGATCGGTGCTAAGATTCACATGGTATAAAGTTACCATGGAGCTGTCCTACGTAAACCAATACAAATGTGTTATCGTATCTTCCCACCCTTTAATCATCTTGAGATTATTGTTTCTTGGTTAATAAATGGCAGAAAAAGCTAAAAAGGTCTTCCTATACGCTTTTTAATAGGAAGGTTGCGTTAATTACCAGGGTTCTGCTTTTCATATCGTTCAAAACAGGCGAAATAACTGCGGTATTAAAAATTTTATTCAAGTTTTCAACAGTTGTTTCATCAGACATTCGCTTACCCGTTGTTTACGCATCAATTCATCGCAGTCGCACCTACAGGAATGCCATTTCTCTGCAACAAAAGGTACCGCTGTGAACCCTAACCTATTGTTGTCGAGGGCCCTAGTGTCTCGCAACAATGCTAAAAGCCCTCACACTTCTTGGATAGGGTGCATAAGTGTCCCTGAGGGTGTGAGGAACCCTTCAGTCTAATAACGTTGATAAAAACGTGCAGCGACAGGGGCGCATCGAGTCCTGCAATCATATTTTGAACAACACTAGTTTGCGCTAATTGCTAACGGAAAAGTTCATTTCACTAGACCCTCGGGTGTAAATTAATGAATCATTTCCAACGAATAGCTTCCAATTTATCCTTCCTATCCAATCAAACAATGAGTTTCAACAATGCTGTGAGAAAGTGAAATTGCAATCTTTACAATTTTACAGAAACTTGTTGAGGTGTTGTAAAACAGGCAACATTTTTATTATCAAGATTAATAGAATTCAACAGGAAGCGAGGAGTAGAAAGTTGTTATCAGACAATTTCGATTACCACATCAGGTTTTTTACCATGTAACTGTACCCTTGGCGCCATCTTCTTGGCGCAGCTTATCAATTGATCGAATCAAGAACTCGCATCACTTCGCAATGCACAGCGCAATTATTCACCGACTCTCGACAAGTTGTTTTTTAAATGACTACCGATGTAACTTAATAATAAGATGGCACAGACAATATAGGAGAACTTAACTAAGAGCCTGTTTAAGCTCTTTCTAATTTGTGACGCACAAGAATATGATGTCGATTTGCAGATTCCATAAGCAAATACATATTTTTCACACTTAGCAATAAACTAAACATGTTTAATAACATCTGTATTTTAAATCGAATTTAACTTGAATTTCTAAAGCGGGCATCGAAACAGCTTGCTTGAAAACATCTTCAACATACGAGTATGTGGTACGCAAGTGATCACAACGAGCGATATAATAAGAATTTACTATGCGGTGAAGTAACCGAAGCCGCGGACGGACATGCACCAGGAGTGCACGCTGGTCGCCTACTTCTGCATCGAAAATAAACCGACGCTCGTAAACAAACAACTACGGTGATCGTAAAACAAACACATGGTGTAACAGGAGAACGTACAGGAACTGCTGGCGGCCTGATTATAGGTGACGATGATGATAAAATCCACAAGGGTCCAAGTTCTGTGATATACTTTGCGTATCAAGTAGAGAAGCATTGAGGAATTTACGTGTTAACTTCCTAACTTATTGATTAATATTTCATGTTCAACTGTAAAAAAGTGTATATAATGGACTTCAAACAAATATCTGTTGTGAATGTGAGATACGGAAAATTTAGAATGGAGCATTTCACATTAAAACTAAAATAGGAAAAGCATAATTATTGCATGTGGCATTGATGACGGAAACCGTGCTGTTGTGTTTGTTCAAATGATTGATACAGTTATTTCCCCTACAGGAAACATAACTGTTATCGAATAATACGGAAAATTTCCTGTTGAATCTACAAGTACTATACAAACATGAAAGTCGATATACATATATGTAGGTTAGGAATACAAAATATTTTATTGGGTGTTAGTTATGACACCAGTTTTCAAAATAGTAAATGACAGAAATATTATTCAAGGTAAGAAAACTTATAAATATGTTTTTGTGTTTCAAATTTCAATTTCGGAATATTTTTATTGCTAACATTCCTAATAGATGCTTCATGTGAGTAACTATCGATCCATAAATTTGTTATTCTTTGTCGAATAACAATAACAGCATAAGGGCTATTTTTAGAACCTCAGTAATCGTCTTTTGTGACTCACGGTAGTTGTAAAAGGTCTAAATGTGATTTCGATTCGGTCACAGAAAGTCATTATAAACTCAACGAGTAAGAAATACGGCTGATTTTTTATTGCACATTCCCGGAGGAATTATTTTATACGGTAATAAATAATAATGGATCTTTCTTGGCCTTGGAGAAATTAGTCAGCGTCTCGACGCAGTAAATTGTGGATTTATGCTATAGTGTGACAAACTCAGGAAAGGCATTAGTTAAGAAAAACGGTAGAAAATTGTAAGGAAAACGCAAAGAACCATTAAAAACGGAAATTCCTTCAATATGTGAGGTGTGGTACTATGGGTGTAAGAAATGCATACTTATCTCAAAGTATTATTGAGGCAATATCTCAAGTAGAAATATATTGTTCAAGGCTAATATCGAATTCCACTGTAGCGCATTTTTCTTATATTATTCGAAGCTTAAAAAAATACGTTCTGTTTTGTACTTAATTTAATGTCATTGAAAAATGCTACCTACCACATGCTCCTACCATCGCCCAGGATTGACTGGGAGAGAATATTTTAAGGCATTAAATACGCCCTGGTACTTCTTAATTTAACGTTATCGTTACCGTACGTTACCCTTATCCTTATAAACACTTATCTTTTCTACTTTAAAATAATTTAGTTCTGTCAACCCAGAATCTTCCAACATCAATCGGGACAAACAAACAGACAATCATACTCACAAACATTTTAAAATTACTTTAAATAACATAATAACAGACAAATATTAAAACTTTTATATGGTCTTCTCTTACCTCATCAACTTTTGTCGTTCACTCTCTGTTTCTCCTCTGTATGTACCTCCTCCAATGAGAATAGTTAAAGTTATAGTATTTGCATATACTTATCTAGATTTCATTAAAAGAATTACACATGTGACCACATGTCAACTTGTAAATATTCACAAAACTACTTACTTTAGATGAATAAAGATACATAATTATGTACAACAGTACGTAGAAGTAAATTTTTATTTAAGATATTTTCATTACCTTCTCTTCCTTCGAAGATGTCTGTACGAAAGCCAGGTACGTATAAAGTTTAACAATGTCCCGTATAACACATATCCCGGGGCAAATATCCCACAAACTTGCGCATTGGAGGTCAGAGCGGCTTTACATAATACATCTCGTTTGTTG
>DWME01005825.1:0-14405 GCA_018244795.1 Parelbella ahira ahira | reverse complement strand
AGGGATGATACTATTGTCGTACACCGGGCACAGATGTTTAAAATTTTTAAATCAAGCCGAGGACAGGGCGCAATGGCGCTCATTGGGGGACGCTTATGTCCAGCAGTGGATTGAAATAGCCTGATGATGATAATGATTATGAAATCTAAAAAAAAATGTATAAAATTTTAAGCAATTACTACAATCGTTAGTGTTTTAAGGTATTGTATTTTTAATATGTCACGCTCGTAGTTCTGCATGCGATGTCGCATGAGATATATTTGTATAAATCCCATATTTCACTTTCAATTACTAAAATCACAAACAATTATACTTGGAGTATTGCATGATGAACGCTACACGAAGAATTATGTATGTGTGTTTAGAAAAACTGTACGTTACCTTCTACTATAGTATAATATAGTCTATACATTAACAAAAAGAAGTGTTTGTATCATTTTTAAGAATAATACGCGCGTGGAACAGTGTGAGATTTGGCATCAAGTTTTAATAAGGGGGGAAGTGCAGAGAGCTAAAAGAGGTTAAACAAAGGGAATCGAGAGCCAAATATAATTGTCACAGAAAAATATATGTATGTATATTTACGTATATTACAGATATTTTTTAAACTTAATAAATTATGTTGAATTTAGAGCAGTGTTGAACCACTATTAAGAACCGGTAGGCCGCCAAAATCGACTTGACTTTGGCCACTTAGCAAAGAGCTGAAGTTCGAGCTCAGTGGCGTGCCATTGGACCATTGGACAGGAGTAGGCTGATAATGACGATGATGATCATTGAACTACTATCAAGTTTACAAGATAATACGTCAATAATCCATCATGATAGTAATAGTGATGTTTAATAGGACGCGGCGCCGCGGCCCCACCTCCGACCGCATAGGTACATACACGACTGACCGCATCTTAACATTACCGCTGTGTACTCATATTCGGAGCCAACGGACACACCAAACAGCGGTCTCTTTGTTATATATACTCTTCTTTTCATTTCTCACATTTCTGAATCGTAGAAAGCAAAAGTAGTATCAACTGTGGGAAGTATTAAACATTTTTTTAAAAGAATTTAAATTAAATTGAATATTTATAGTTAAATGTATAAAGCACGGATTCTGAAAGATTAGATATATGTATTTGGCACTCAATACTCTCTACCTACAGCGGAAGGGATATGGCTTAACGATATATGTATATGTACCTACATTTCTATAAAATGAAAATGTACAAAATCATATGTACGAGTAGATAACAACCACAATAAACCTACGTGAAAATCTCTTGGTTTTCTAATTAAAGTTCAAACTTTTTCTATCAGTAAATTAAAGAAGGATGCGCTCTAAGTTTCAACTAATCGCCCCTTTGTTTTGTTACAGTGTATTTACTCGCAGCGGCCGGAAAAGCGGGCAAATAGTTAAGGCAATAACAACAGCTCAGACTTGCACAAAAAAGGGTTCAGCTATTAACTTTGAGCGGTTTTTTTTACAGCTGCGAGCGTGGTAGAGAACGCAAACAACAACGAGGCGAACGGGCGAGACGACAGGCGATTATTTCAATATAACCCAGTTCGCGGTGTTCAGCTCACCGGGGCTAAATTGACGAGTCAATTTCCAAAGCAAACCGCGCTCAGCAAAACGCGTGGACAGCCGCGTTCACGTAAATTCCTAGTGCTAATTATTGTTTTGATTAGCGAAAACATTTTAATAATAAATTGCATATGAAGTTTGCACCGTCTAACTGAAATTATCAACAATGCTAGTCTATTGGCTCGAGTATGTATTACAACCTATATATACACTCTTTAGTTTAGAGCGTTTTTTAAATAAAAAAAATGTGTTTCGCTTTAGGTCTTATCTATGCGGGTGGAATTTAGTAATCAATTATAGACTACCGTCCCGTGTAGGTTAAAATTTAAAATATTAAGAATAGCTCAGATTTGGACGGTAATACAGGAAAAAAAATTAAGTAATGGAAAATAGAACGCAATATTCATGGTAATGGTAACTGGGATGGTTATGATTAAAATTGTAAATTTAAAAAATTAAGTTAAAATTTCATTCCTATCGTAACATTCGTCAGAAAAATACTACACCATTTAAAGTTATGGTAGTTCCCAATTTATTCTACACGCTCATACCCAGTAATACTACGAAATTAACTGCTTACCCAAGATCAAACACCGCATTATGACGTGAGTTAATAAAAAACTGCTAGATTTTCAGTGGCCACAGTGTTGACAACTTTGCCATAAATGTTCATAGATGACGCAGACCACTTAACACAAAGTGGCAGTACTTGTTTAAAAGTGAAGTGATAAAAAGAAACATAACAAAACTTAAGATAAAATCGTATATTTACATCATAACTTGCTAACCTTATAAACCCGATGAGCTCTTCAAATTGGCAAGCAATCTGAAACAAAAAACACACCAGCTAAGCTTATTTTCTTGTTATAAAAAGGGTTCGTTGTGAAATCGACGCAACAATTTCTTTCGCGGAAATGTTTTAAGAGAGTCAACGTGTTTTTTTTCTAAATAACATAGCTTGATATGGCTAAAATTAAATGCAATGACATTTACACTGTTACAAATAATATGCATAGATTTAAATTTTAGAATACGAATTCTATTTGTTAATCCGATGAATATATTAATTTTAAATTATACTCTAACGTAACATACCCTTTCAAACTAAATACATATTTCGTTAAGTATAAAACTAGCACAGTTACATATATCAGTATGATTATAAAAATATTATTCACTTCAACTCGTTAACCATATGTTATAATTTATTATACTGCCTAATTAGAGGTGAAACAAACTTGGGAATTTCTGACACGCTGCCCAGCACCAGTTAAACCATCAATTGACATCTCAATTGTTTCAAACGTATTTTACCATTTGATGTGATTGTACTTTTAATGACTTGCTTTTGGTATGGTCAGACATCCAAATATCTGCCTGACCGGACTATCACCGAGAACCGATTTGAAAAATGAGACTGAATATTAGTCATTTGTCACGCTCATAAAATAGAGATTTGTTTAGAAATATTGCATTTAAGCACATTTACTTCACAACAATTCAGATATATAATACTTATTTTCATTGAGTTTTTTAATTACATGAGTACAGGACCTACATCTTTTGTTTGTGTGAACGTCAATCTTAATAATAGACACGTTACGTCAATGATACATTTAAACAATAGGCTTAACCACAATTAAATATAGATTTGCATCATAATTAAAAGCCCTTTGTTTGACCATTCTACCAAACTAAGAGCGCCACATCATAGATATTATTAACGATGTTTAACCCAACTGGCAAGCAATTCAAACGCCTAAATAAAACATCACGAAACTGCGAAAACATTAACATTTTTACCAGAAACATTCTATGTCTAAAACAAACTATTTTAAGAACCGCCTCGTAGAAAGGAAACTTGTTTAGTCGCGCAATACGTCCACTAATTCGATCATATTATATCCGCATCATCTTCATGTTGTCACATAAATAAAACTCCCTGGCCATTACCGCTCGGCACTGGTACCATATGAGCCCTTACAAAATATTACAGGGTAACCTCCGAGAGCAACATCAGGCCTCATCAATATCTGTCACCGGCGGTATAGTAGCCAAATAAAATTATTATGAATAGTCTCCCAATAGACGTATGACGTAAAGGCGCCTGTTTCCCTAGCCTGACGCGAGATCACCTAATTCTCTTATCATATTTTTCATGTCGATATAACAACAAGAGTCCATGAAAACGTTATTCATAGTTATTTATATTTTGATTGCTTTTCGCGTTAATATAAGCCGCTATATTTAGAAGTTACGTTTGAGTTTAATGCAAGGTCGTTTTTAGTTATTATGACTAAAGCATTCGTTGGCACGTTATGAGGCAAGTGCGTATGCTTGTATTTAAACGAACATATTAATTGCAGTTCAATCGATTTTTGTATATATGTTCAGTATTTTATAAAGAGCTTAAATCTGTAACAAATTGATAGGAATAAGATAAATGTGGAAGAAGCATGTCAGGTGTGTGATGATAGAGATATTTGGCACTCGGTGCTCTCTGCCACCCCCATAAGCTACCTGGCGTTGTAAAATTATAATAATGAAAGTGAAAGAGTGTATACTGACCGTGAATTGAAAGCAAAATATTGGTACAACAGGAAAATTTTTATTGAAGCGAATCGCGCATTATTTGCGTTTCGGTTCGTTGAAATTCACCCGCACCGAAAGAAATATTTCAACATATATTCGCAGCAGCGAAAAGAACAATAAATAATAAACATGTGCGATATCGATGGCAGTGAAGGCTTATAAGTGTGTCGAGCATGATAAGCGGAAATTCTCCTTTGAAAATGCTGAATACGCCGCGTGTAACACCCTTTTCGTTCGGGATAAATAGCGGCTGTGCGCTGCCATATTGCGACCGTCATGAAATATAAAGTATATGTTAATATTTAGGTATCACGCGTTCACTAAAACAGAGCTTAACAGAGCGCAACTTTGTTATAACGCTTTTCTTTTCTAACAACTATTCCATTGTGAGAGGTAAACTTAACTGGTGAATGTAAGAATGTACTTCGCTCCTCTGCCTACCTTCTCGGGGAAAACAGGCGTGGTGTTATGTTTTTTATACGTTGCTAACATTTAAATACTGACAGTATAGAACATGGCAATAGACTCAATATCTATCGCAAGGCACATACAGCGGAATAGGCGATACGTGGGAGTACTCTTGTACCCACCTGTTCGGGGAAATACAGGCGTGATGTTACATATCTAAAACAGCCCCGAGTTTAGCTTAGCGACTGCCTGCGCCGGAAATTCAAGTCCATATGCGTTGTACAACGGAAAGACTTGTTTTGTTTGGACATCTGTATGCACACTGCGTTCCCATGCACACTCCGCACCAATATTGTCTTGACAGCTAATTAATTGGCACGAACGTGTATCATTAAAGCATTAATCGCACGGATTAAATAGAATAATGTTATAATTACTCATACACATGTAGCAATTATGAAGAGAATTATAAACGTAACACCACGCCTGTAATCCCTGAAGGGGTACGCAGAGGAGTGTAGTACACTCCCACGTTTCACCAGTTACCTTTATGTCCCATGGAATAAGTGGTGAGCCTATTGCCAAATACCGGACACAGATCCAGACTCCCAGTCACTACTAAAAATTCTAAATTTGGAAACCCAATAGTAGCCGATCCGGGATTTGAACCCAGAACCTCCCGTTCGGCAGTCGCGCTTGCAACCACTCGACCAAGGAGGCAGTCAAAAGAGAAGGATAAATATGATTATGTGTACATAATATATATACATATATCGGCTCTCTCTTAGGCTCTATCCATCTCCGGCCACTACGTCGCTGCAATGTGTGGGAGCTCATGATGATGGACCTCGTACAGGTTTGAAACTAGTCGAGACATCCCGAAAAACGTACATTAGTTAAGCCAGTCACGTGTATAAACACTCACGAAACATTCACTAGTAGAACGATAATTGTGAAAGAAGCACCGCAAGTCTTTAGAAATAAAGATATTAAACACTCGGTGCTCTCTGCCTACCCTGTACGAAACCTGGCATGAATACATAATAGTAATAATGTAGTTACTATTTTACGAGTGGCACATTGCCAGACGTCAGTGAGCTGGATTGAAGCGGTGCAAGCACATGGCCGTTTTATCTGCCGGTTTATGTACGCCGCCGTTTAATTATGAAAACTGACGCTTCAGACGCTCAATATAAACGTACAGGTAGTTGCAGGCATCTATTCGTTCACCCGCTTCAGTACTGTATTGCTTTAATACAGAACAGAGACGATCAGAAATTAACTCAGCTTACTGATATTTCCATAGTTTACATGTAGTAGTTAGGACAACTAACATAAGATAAAGTACATGTAAAGGGAGATATTGACACTCAGTGCTCTCTACGAATGCTGTAAAAGACCCGTCGTGATGAATAATAGTAAGAAGAAAACTAATGCGTCTACACACAATTTTGGTAATACCAAGTCACTATATGATAAAATTAAAAAGACGGACTATGAGATCACTTTTAAAGATTCACGTTTAAAATATTTTATATTCCGAGAAACTACTTAATACGGAAATTAGAATTAGAATTTACTTTTTAAATTTCGAACAAGAAATCATATTACGAGCGTAACACGCTGAATAACTCGTTTCATAACACAATTATGTAATATAATATTGTTTATTTTTTTAATATCTATGTCATTGTATTTTAACCTAGTATTCTAAATCTATTTATAATGTATTACACTTTATGTAGACTTGTATTAAATAACTAATATAAATTGAAATGACATTTTTATATGTTTTTTTTATACCACTGAATTTTGACCTAGTCTACTCGAACTACATAGATAAAATGAAACACACATTTTAAATTCGCATTTATTGACTTTATGTTGTTATTTAAACTTGTTTTTATGGTAAATATCTTTGTATTTGTATTGCTTACATGAGTTGTGCAATAACGAACTGTGTCATAAGTTCGATAATAAGCACGTGGGGAGACAGCCAAGGGGTCGGTCAAAGACCCGTAATTTTACGGCACCGTTAATCACTTTCGCGGGAGGAACCACGATACACGCAGCTCGAGTGACTCCGACCTGCTTTTCACATCGACTTCTTTGGCCGTATACAAGTTACACCTATAGGTCGGTAGACGGAGCTAGGTGAAGCTACATGGAGTTATAAAATATATGAATATACTGTGCTATAATATATATTATTGCAAAGATAAGCAATAAGTACTTTAATATAATTGCGGTCGCTACTGCGCAATAATGTTTTGCTATATCGAGATATATCTTACTGTAAATATTATTGCTATATATGCTCGAGCGTATAAAAAATATATTGCAATATATCGTAATATGCCTTACTATTGTATATGTCACAGCTCCGTCTATGACGATCTTAATGCATGTAGGTACATAATAAGAAACACAAGAAGTTGACGCACGGCGTAGTCAGTTCAAAAAAATGTAGGTATTTATTGAAGAATAGCAAAAATCGTAATTGCATATAGTAAACTCACGAGTAACTGGAAGCTTATAAATAAATATTAGTGTTGGTTCAGACACGCACTGTTTTTGTCGTTAACTTTCATCGAGTTCCATGAACTATAATTGTGGCGGCTTGATAGAGAATCACTCAACAATGTAGTGAAGGTAAAATCACGCTTGTATCATCCCGAAGCGATAGACAGAGCACTGTAGTACAGTCCCACGTTTCATCACTTACGTATGTATATGTATCGTGATAGAATAGGTATAGAATACATAAATAAAATGTATAGAGTTGCGTTAAATATGAATTGACCATTGTGCCACATTGGTGTTAGGGATCGGTTCGGGGCTCTCAGCTCCTGATTGTCCTCATCATAAAACCTTGTCACGTTTGTTCCGTCTCTTCTTTCTGAACTATAAGAGCTTCAAAAAAGGGAATTCTTACGGTCTGGAATAGGCCAGCCCGTCAAACATAAATATTGTATGACATTTAGCTATTACATTATTTATATAATTCTTACACCTGCGTGTTTTTTTTTTCTTTCACAATGGCGTTACAGTCGCTGTTAAAATTAATTCTATCTAACCCGATAACATTGCGTGTTTATACGACAGTTATTGGTGTTTAAAAATTAATTTTATTGATGGTGAACATTCAAGTAAAAGCCAAGGTTAAAACTAAAATCATCTTGGTCAATAAATGATAATTGCTGGCACAAAATAAAAAAATAAATAAAACCGAAGTAACGTTCTTAATTTGAATGTGACCTTTGGAAATGTATGTGGGCGAAACAAACATTCTAGTAATTTCGATTGTAATATAGTAATAACATTTGCTTCTAATTCTAAGATTGAAATTGAGAGTGAGATGAATAGAAACGAGCGTGAATTTAAATCAACGTCACATTAGCATGCCGCGTCAAAACGCGTAAGCTATAATTTGCGTCGGAACAACCCAGAACGAGTATCAGGCCGAGTGATATGAGCTTATGACCGTAGTATAAATCTTACGAGCCGTGGGGTAGGCGGCGTCGTGTAACTTAACTGCGTAATTGCTGTGCACGAAATACATTAACCACAGTTTTATTTACTCATACAACTGGTTCACAGTATGAAATAAAAATGCAAAAAGCGACATGTAAATTCAGCTTTTCTTACCGTATTTAAATCCTTATATGATGTTTTACAAATAGCAAAACGTGAAAAAACGTAAATTGGAACGAAATATATAAAACAATTATACAAGCAATAATTAAGATAAAAGCACAAATGTAAGAATTTTTTTTTATCACAATAGAATTATTTTCCTAACTTATGGTTATAACATCTCCGTATCATACAACTGAAGAGGAAGCCAACTTTCAAATTTGGGTGCTCTTAAGACGCACTGTAATGACCGACGCCGCCATTTTAGGGGGGCTTCTTTAAGGAAAAAATCCCCTTTCGCTATTCGAAGGGGAAGTAATGCATTTTCCTTTATCACCGCGCGGACAGTTTGGGTACTCCTCGAAAAGGGAGCCCTCGCTTTACGATTATTGTATTCACATCGTTACAGGCCATATACATACATTGAAAGAATGCCGCATCGTCCGAAACCATTAACAGCAGACGGACTTAATGGCAGATCACATTTTATGCGTACATTAAATTGGCTTATAATTGTTGACTTTTATTCCTAAATGAATATGCCATATGTATGTTTTGAGGACGGTACCAAAACATAAAACGTTAAAAAGTTTATTAAGGAAATAGCTACCATAATAATTGTCGCTACCTTTACTTACATGCAGAGATTATTGTGTAGGAAAGTAAAAATAATAGGAACAAGAAAAAATAAAGTATAAATAATATGAATTGTAGATGTACAAAGTCATAAATATGCAAATAATCATGACACAATCCTATAATATGGTACAGCGCAATAAACATATATAAATATTAATACTATACATGTAGAGCTTTTATGTTACATTTCCAAGGTTAAAATTCTCTGAAGAAGAAAGCAAGTTAAGTTTAAAATCATGAGAATGTATAAAGATGTATTTACATACAAGTCGCTGGCAAAAGCTAATGAAATATTAGGTACTATTTCCAAGATGAATGGTCAAGGTGACGTGTTGAAGGAAAGAGGAACGGTAAAGGTTATTAAGTAATAAATTTGAGACACGAATCGTATGTTTTTATGAATATTTGAAAGGATAATAATATTTTGGTCTGCGTAGTTGATATACTATGTATTTTAAAATAAATTTGATTGGAGCTCTCAGAACATGGTTTTCTGTAGTCGAAAGAAGCGTCTCGATGAGGCAAAATACCGACTCAAACCACTATTTTGGATCAAAGTGTATGACCCAAATCAAACCAAAACAAGCAAAATAATACAAGTTCTCCAAAAAAAAGATCAAAACCACGGCAAAATATTTACAGTATCTGTAATAAACACATTAAATACATGACTATGAAAGTGCTCAACTTTGTCAAATTGCACCTCAACAGCATCTAAATGTCAAACGTTGGCATTGTCAAATTTAAGGTGGGTTTTCGAAACAACAGTACCAAGATTTTGTAACCTCAAAAATGCCATAACCTTGCAAAAATGATTCCTACCAACGACATAAACTGCCTCCGAAAAATAAAAGCAAAGTAACCCTTATTACGTGTATTTTGGAAGTACTACAGTTTAGTAATTATGAACTCAAACATTAAAGTGCTCTTTGACACGTTTCAAAGTAAGCATCTTAGAAATAATCTTGTCGGCGGATGAAAAATATCATCGCCCGCATATGTGATTTCCGTTTTCGAGTCTTTCCTCGTAGCGATGAAATAAATTTATTATAGTTTTATTTTTATATAGATTTTTGTTATTGTAACCAACTGTAAGGTCTATATTGAGTTTGATTGCTGTTAAGTTACAATGAACTGGATAAGTTCAAATTGCGACATGCATAAGCGCGGCATTTCAGAAACAGTGACGCAAGTTCGGTCTTCGTGAGCCAGAAATGTCAAAATCGTGTTCATAGTATATACGTTGATATTATGGCGGGTGCTAGCTAGCTATAGCGGAAAACCGGCGGCCACGTGGAGCGTGTAATAATGCACCACATGTTGAATAACATCGGTAATTAATTGCATCGGGGGAAAGCGCGAGCGTTCTCAGGCGAGTTGCATATAAAAACCTTGCACGTTAGATAATGGCAAAGGAAGTAGTAAAAGTTGTGTATGAGCAAGCATGTGTGTTATTGTCGGGACGGTCTGTGCCAGGGCGCGACCTCAACCCAAGCCGCCGCTGAAACGCATCAGTGCATGTCTTATGCATACGATTTACATTTGTATGTTATTCCCGCTAAGAACTCTACCGCATATTCTGACATGATAACATCACAATGTCAGTGATGTCAGATACCCATATGAGAAATATGAAACGGTCATTATGTCGGATTCCCACGTCACACGGGTCAGTGAACCGCATTTATTTACATTTATGATAACTTCGTCCGAAAACGTCAACTATATAAATCCTAAGCTTCCATGTACGGATTGACATGTTCTGTTACAATAGCGACATTCACAGTTATGTATTTCTATTTTTAAAAACCTTAAAATTTTTCGGACACGTCTCTCTATTTGATCGACACAGCATGAAACGATTTAACATTAATTTATATAGTTTGTTGAAAGTTCGATTTGTCACAGTTTCACAGCTGCAATATAGGGCAGTCGTGCCGGAGAAAGTGCAAGCGCAGTCGTGACACTGCAGATACGTACCTACATACGAAATTACAACGTCCGGCATCTACACCCTGCTGGAGTCTAGGGGAAATTGAAACAAATTTAGCAAGAGTATATACTCGTAGTACTCGTCTGGAGTTCTAGAAGGTTCGGCATGAAAATTTTACATTTAAGGATTCTTTCAAAACCAGATTAGAGAACAAAGCAGTTTTTATCCCATATAAAATAGAACTTAAGTCATTTAAATACAGCCAAATTTTTCATTTCAAATGTTTTATAGCAACAGGATGCTCGATCGCCGTTAAAAGACAATTGACGGTAGACACGATTTTAAATACGATAAAAACCTGTTCTGCTCTCGAGATCTATTTATCTATCTACTATCTATTGTATTTGAAAGTATCCTTAACAGGAGCACACGCGTAGAAAGTATTACAAAGATTTATAAGCTCCGTCTGAAGCTGGAGTAGTTCGCGGTCGGTTGAATGATATGCAAGGTCACGTCTCGGCACAACGGTAAATCCTAAGGATTTCTCCATAATGCTTATTACAAGACGCGATACTGTCAGACAGCCTGATCATTTCTTCCTCTAAGAACCTTTGTTTCGTCCTTAAATGTCTAAATTAAATTGCTTTAAAACCAATTTACATTTTAATATCATAAAACTGTCTGCCAAAGCGATTGCAAATTCCTGCAAAATTCGTATGATGTCATTTAACGATACGATAATTTTCTCATTAATTTTTTTACAATGTCACTGTTGTTGCTGAGCGAAAATCCACCCTAAAACGAGACACCCAACTGCTATATTGGACTAGTGGTAGAGGCACGGTGTACTCAATTCATCTATACGTTCCCCTAGCAGGGGATATAAATACGATGACGACCAAATAGAACGGAATAGAAGCATCCGGTGGAGAAGGCAATAAACAATCGAATGCGCACTGCCGCTGCTGCAACAGGATAATTACAGACTGATTTGTTTTTATTTTCTTTTTCACATATGGATTAAATTAACAAACTGGCCTGTATATTTTTCACATATGGATTAAGTAAACACACCGGTCTTTTTTTTTAAGAACCAACCAGTCATATCCATACTTGACCACCGTAACAGATTGTGGACTTAGCTCTCCTCATTATGAGAGGAGACTCGGGTTCAACAGTAGAATGATAAAGGTTTGATGATGATGATTAACCAGTTACGGTCAATGAATATTGTTCAAAAATAATCTAAGTTTAAACACATATAGCTTCTAAGTATTAAGACGACTTCTAAGTACTAAGGCATGTCCTGGCAATTCTGTCTAACTAGTCTATGGGCCGGAACATAGCGGTGCTGACATTGATGCTTTACGACGGAAATAGTTCGTTATGAGAATAATATTAATAATAATGCACCACAAGTGTCAATCAACTGAGACCTACATATGTACATATCAATATATAGTTACAATTAACTAACAATAAAGATAACTGCACATGATGTGCATTTATTTACTGAAGCCTTTAGATAGTTGTGTTTTTAATTGTGCAACATCTTAAATCAAAGGGTCTAAGGGCGTACTTACTGCCTCAATCATTCTCTATCAGTCAATTCTGGTAGACTTAGAACGTGGCTAACAATAAGAACATACGCTACAATGTCATTTAACATTATAAGTATGTATATATAACATATATTTTATTTTCCACTGTTCATCACATTTGGTAGTATAAAGTCAACATTCCCTAAGCTTATCCATAACTTATATATATTGTAAACTGACAAAACACGCAGTTAAATTATAAAAGTGGTGACTACTCCAGCTGTTTGAGCACAATTGTATGAAAGTTTCTGAACTATCACTTGTACTATGGCGTTTTTTTTATTTATAAATCACTTTCTCCTTCAATATTATACCGCGACATCGCACTCTAACAGTGACACTAATTACGTTTCGATTTGTGTCGAATTAAGCATTGAGGCGATTGGATTCAGCTAAGCCTTAGCTGCCGGATGTTTCTTATATCCTGTCCTCGGTAACCCTGGTTAGTTACGGAGTAACAATAAAATGAATGGGACCCATAAAACCACCTCACAATTCAATTTGTCCACGTAATCCTATTCGAGATTTTTATGGTGCCCGGCGTATGACAATAGGCTCACCCTCTATTATATCGTACGTATATAATGACTAGTGAAAAACTTGGTGCTACACTCCTCTGCCTACCATATCGAAGAAATACGAAGTTTACGAAAGCCATTATTGTCTTTTGTGGTGTTTCAGTTGGAAAATATATCAAATCCACCTAAAGAAAATACTCAAAACGGTCGCTTTTTGAAACTGGAATCTCATGACGTAATGTCTGATGTTGCAAGTTTCCATAAGCGATGGGAACCTCTTTTGCACGGGGGCTGTCTTCCCGTTCGCTGAATTTATGATAAAAAGGCTGTTCATATCAATTTGGATGATTCTCCAAGTTATGACATTTAAACGAGACGTTACTTAATGTATACACTTTTCCTTACGGTGAAGTTTGATGTCCTTAAACAAAACGATCATATATTTTACTTTCATTCATTCATTATATCTTAGTGAACGAGTATTTGCGAGCTGTATTGGAACAATTTACGGATTAAACTGAACAAATGATTGTTCATTTAAATACCCTATCGAACACCAATTAAACATAGTACTGACAGTAATGATTGTAGTATTACAGAGATTTGAAACCTAAAGACTTTACTGAAGTTGAGTGATGAATATAAAAGAAGCATGTCAAGTTAAGGTTATTTAACACTCAGTGCTTTCTGCCTATTCCATAATGAGTCTGGCGCG
The DNA here is from genome assembly GCA_018244795.1 of Parelbella ahira ahira. Lineage (NCBI taxonomy): Eukaryota > Metazoa > Arthropoda > Insecta > Lepidoptera > Hesperiidae > Parelbella > Parelbella ahira. The sequence goes on along the minus strand of DWME01005825.1, from coordinate 781 downwards.
ATGATATAATCGTAATACTGTATATAACGTGTTCATAGTTTATAGTTTTGGATAATAAATTCATAGTATCTTGCGATATACTTCGGTGTATTGGGGCCGGGCATCGAACCGCCACCCAGGCGGCGTGGACGTGACCTCCGCTCACACAACAAACTCTTTTGTTATTCACTGTACGAACGTTGGCCCTTATATGTAACGCGATTTGCCCTATTTCGTATCTCAAGTAAAACGTGTGTATAAGGAAATGTTTTGCAAGAGAGTGAAAGGAGAGAATAGAAATAATTATATCAGCAATCGGATAGCTGTGTGCGTGTTACAACACACACACACACACAAAGAGTTGTTCGTACACAGCGTTGCTAATTTAAACTGACTGATTAGCATTTTATAAAACGTAACACGGAATTATACTCATTATAGATTACAGTAAAACTTGTATTTTATAGTACTATGAAAGCTATTCTCAGTAAATGCCCCGTCAGTCTAGCGGTTAAAACCGCAACTGCTATGCAAGAAGTCTTGGGTTCGAGCGGCGGATCGCTTCGACTTCCAGTAGCCGCTTAAAGTCTTATTTTTACCTAGAGCTACTAGTCATAATGATATATTATTTTATTTTGTGATTAATATGAAACCATGCTTTAAGACAAACTGTTTGATACCTTGTTTTGTATTAACAATAGTATAATGACTATAAGTGACAACCCCGATATGATGCCACAACCCTAAAATAATACTTAAGGATCTATCCTGTACTTAAAGATGATAATAATATACTTTGTTT
>DWME01005824.1:0-14405 GCA_018244795.1 Parelbella ahira ahira | reverse complement strand
GTTTATTTAAATTAGAACGTGGAGTAAGGTCACTGGGTCGCTCCCCATGCCTCCCCGCGGGGAGAAGCGTATGAATGTGATTCCCTGTGACCTATTTTCTATCTTGATCTTGACCCAAGTGCTCTAGATTCATATGATACGATTAATATAATGTTAACGTAAATAGTAGTCATGCTGACATTAACTTTCCGCGTGCGTTTATCGTTTTGCTAACTCGAAATTGTAACATTCCCTAATATTGACCTGCATTTTGCCTGTCAGTCTTAACTGTCCAGTGTCAATTGTGTTATTAAACCTATCAGGGTATAAATTGGTGTTGCTTGTTACAATTCTCCCAACTATTCACTAACAGTCCATAAGTCAATCCTCACTAAGATCCGTTCAGGAACGATTTAAACTACCGGACGTTCCATGTCCCCCTGACCTACTTTAGTGAACTTGGCCCGTATTCATCCTAACGCTAGACATTTTTTAACAATACCGGTATACGTTTAAGCGTAAACATCCTCCCAACGTTATTCTGTGTTACGACTTGTGCTTTAAAAGACGAATATAGATCTGAAGAGAAAAGAAGCTATTTTTATTTGTTGCCATGCATTTTTCTGGTATTATGAACATCTTTAAAGATTGTTACACTTCTCTCCCGGATAATTGCTTCCGACATATCATTTTTCGTTGCCTAATTTTAGCTTATACCCGCAGGCTGCCAAGTAGCAGTGGATGCTTGAAACTTCTTGACCGCTTTGCCGATGCGCGGATCTCTGTGTTAAGTGGACGTTACTTGACACGGTTGTATTGCAGAACTGGTCGTCGACCGCTAGATGGAATCATGGCACGAAACAAAATTAATGCACCCATCCAGGTGAACAATGAATACACAAACTAATCTGCATGTAAATTTAAACACGTATTAACAATACTTTTTCTGAAAAATGTAATCTTATACAATAAAAAAGTACCTATAGTTTTTAGCTGCAGGCAGATGCTGGATGCGACAAGCCAAGGACAGGGCTCGATGGCGCTCATTGGTGGAGGCCTATGTCCAGCAGTGGACTGAGATAGGCTGATGATGATGATGATGATGAATGTATGAATTTCAATTTCAGTGTTTCTAATGTAAGAATATCACATTTAAAAGTAAAATTGAAATGGTTAAAAAGTAGGTTACACATTATATTCAAATAATGTAAACGTGGTAACATAAAAATTGCGAAAATGAAAGCGGCTCCGCGGTCCAATTCAAGAGTCGCTATTTCACAAATATTTCGTTCGTTTATCGCTGCGATCTAAATTATTTCATTTTATTCTATTTTACTAAGATTATCTCTCGTCGTGCCATTCAAGCAGAAGTGAAGCTAAACAAGAATAAAAGAAATAGGCTTGCCACAAATTTATTCATGATCATAGCCACAAGTGGTCGGTGGTAAACCATGACAAAGAACGGCTTGTGTCGGCCGCAGTTTATCTATAAAATTAATCTAGTAATTAATCGAATTGGAAAGGCTACGGCACTGGATAAAATTTGTAGATTAAATTATTTCACTTAAGGTTTTTCTCATGTGTGTATTTTTGCATAAATCATTTTTATACAACCTAACATATGCTTTTGTATTTGTCGAAGTTGAATCGTGGAAATACGTTTGGTTCTTATTCATCGTGCAAACAATAAGTGCATACGTACAAAGAGTGATACGACCAACGTCGGAGTGACCCAATTTGTCGCTGCACACGACCTACTTTCAAAAATTTTCCAGACAAACTCGCGAGGTCGAAACCTCGCAGAGTTGATACCCAAATAAAAAAATCTTTACTGATACACTTAAAGGCTGGTGGTGATGATGATAGTGAAGATATAGAGACAGTATAAACTGTTATGAAACCGAGTATAGTGTTTTTTTTTTTCAAACTTCGTTATCGTTCTCGGCCCAACATTTATTTGAATTCTGTATGATAGTTATTAGATGCGTTTAGAACGAATACCTTATTTCTTCAACCGCTGCGCTTATTCTAACATAAAATATCATAGCAACGTCGTTAAACGGCATCCAAATCTGTACATTGAGCGAGGGTGTAGAAGTCATCAACTGAACACACTATTTAGAACAAAATGACGCAATAGGTAGAATTAGTTATGTCATTTTTTTTTATTTAAGTCACGGCTATTTGCGATTGCGACAGGTTTAAGAATTTTGTATAATTCAAGCTAAATTTTGTATTTGGCTTTTAATAATTAACATAACATTATGCCCGTATTTCCACGCAGCGGAGTAATAAATAAAATTATGTTAATTAATACTATAATTATATATTAATGAATAATTTAACAGCAGTAACAATCCACCCCCCACGACTATTTAAAGCTGTCTTATTCCTAAACTAGGTCGAGCTTTTATATTACGCTCTTCGACACCTTCTTTAACGATATAGGTTCGTGAAAGTTTTGCAGTTGCAGAATAATATAAGTAGTTAAAAATACTATAATTCAAATTTTATTATTAAGCCAGCTTCGTTTTAACTATAAAGTACTGTAATTTATTATACATTGTGCGATGCACGCAATCGTGTAAGTCCGTTGCATGAATGCAATCTTAACGTTAGTTCGCCTCTTGACTTTAGCTACTTGTATAGCAAGTACTACCACGGGGCCGGATATTCTTCATGCTTATTTTACATTCAAAGTTCTCCATAGAGTACTAACTGAGCCTCATATTCTCCATAGTTGCCTAACCTTCGTTTGTCTCGACGTTCATCTTATTCTGTGCATCGTATTTGGATCATACAAATAGGTCGATTACTGAACTGTGACATTTAGAGAAACATGCTTAATCGTCATATCACAAGGTGCAATTGTTAGTTTTCGTTAAAATAAAAAAATCACATCGTATGGTGTATTTATCACTATGTAGTATATTATGCTTGGTGAAATCATTGCTTAAATAACAGCAATTCAAAGACAATACAAGCCGCATTTGATTGGTTTCCATGGTGTTTTTATTTTATTTCATGTTAGATTAATTGCCGATTCGGCCCTGACACAGTCGCATTATACTCGCAAGGAATGCAAAGGAAGCTCTTGAGGAAGTTAAAGATTTACGATTGAAAATGAGATAGATAACAAACGGACCTTGTTTACTACTGCAGTGCCAAGACCTTGATAGAATGACTTGTTACTCGAGATGAAATAACTAATCGAGAATATGCCGTGAATTTGTATAGTGAATGATAAAATATATTGACAAGTTTATTTCTTTGATATGTATGTCGCGCATAATCGTTTAAGAAACGTGCAGCCGCGCCAACCTACCACAATAATTATAAAATCATAGTCGTTTAAAATTTCATAAAAAACCAACCCTTAAATTGAAAATCTAAAATTTATAGCTCAAATGGCTCACGAAAGCTGTCGTGACAACGAGTTACAAAATATTAATTATGTACTTACCGTTTTCGAAAACTAAAAAGCAGAATGATTATATATTAAACGGATAACATATTAATGTAATAAAATGCCATTTATATATTACTTGCTGAGTACTGAAGATCAGCTTGAAACTTGTTTTCAAGTAGGACACGTTGCTCGACAACTGATACAGTGAAATATTTATAAGGAAAATGCAGATACTTTTCTGCAGAAACTAATTGTGTCGAGGTCACTTCGTTCTTGAAAATGGATCGATGCTACAGCGGTGGCACTATTTTAAGATTTCGAATACATTGTTCTTATCATTTTAATATCGCACCGAATTCAATCGCAACGGTGTGTTGGTTTAGTTCGAATGCGATGCGTTTTCTGATCATAACTCATTTCATTAATCATCATAGTTCTTCCGAATATAGGCCTAAATAACATTTGCATTTTTTTTACGTAACATCCACACGCCTTTAATCCCCGAAGGGGGTAGGCAGAGGAGTGTATTACACTCCCACGTTTCACCAGTATTTTTTTCTATTCTTCAAATCACAAGTAACATTTTCCTAGCCGGTTACCTCGTGCGCGGTTTACCTGTAACGTAGGGGTAATGATTAACAATGCGATACATGAGCGAATATTGTGTCCTACCTAGAGCTTACAGCATCACAATGTCACAATGCGCATTGTGAGCGAACGGGTTAGAACTGAACAAGAATTTCGTTCTATACATAAAATATCAGAACAAATATAATATTGCCATTTTCTTAGTTCTAAATTAATTTCTAACATGTGGGTTATAAAAGGAACACCAGGGACCGCCCGGGGCTACGTAATATTGGCTATTATATATTATATTACGTACTATTTGGCTATTATGTATTATATTACGTACTATTTGGCTTCAGAATATTGTATACACAACTTTTCGGTAAATAATGTGCGTCTTACACCCCTGGGACATAGCGAATAGATTGTTGGCGTCTCTGCTACGGAGCCAGTTACATATAGCTCTGGCCGTGCGAACAATGACTGACGCCCAGCTCCAAGTCAATTATGAGCAGAGTTTATATAATAACCTTGAGCTTTACTTATTAAGAAAAAAAACCCAAAAAAGTGATACTTAATTGATTTATGTACCATCTCCCCATCATCGTATTTCCATTGGACGTAAACATTACTGGTGAAAAGTGGGAATGTACTACTCTTCTGTCTACCCCTTCGGGGATTACAGGCGTGATGTTAATTAAAAAATATATTGAAATTTTAATGATGGCTTTCATGCAATAACCAGCACCATGTGGCGCGGATGAATTGAAGCAATAATTTTGCATTTTTAACATGACACTAAATAAATCAGTTGGTTTACACGTGAAGGTGCAGACTGAGAAATATTTCGAAAACTGTGATAATTATTTTCGGGGTAAGATTTCTAAAAACCGTTCAATAAATATAGACACGTGTCAGTTACCGTTTCCTTGTATGGATTAAATGTCTTCACAGGCGGAGTTCTAACATACTATTTTGTCAATAATATGTTATACTATTCCGAGATATGTCTATACCTGTTCATATACGTATTTCGATAACGTGAGAAAGAGATGTAGCTACGTGTGTGGTCACCCGAACGCTATGATAGAAAATATGTATATTATAATATATCATGATATATCTTGATATAAAACATTATAGCTTCGACTACAAGGCGTGCACTCTTTGATTATGTGATCCGGTCGACTAACATGCGCAGTCACTTAGTGGTTTTACCGTTATTTGCTTTACTTCCGTATTGTGACTATGAACCCACTATATACGCCTTAGTAACGGCATAAGCGTGATATTACTCTGAGTTCACAAATAAAAATAGGTTACGAGCGGGTCAGGTTCATAAGCAAAGTTGACGGGCCGATTTTGTAGAATCGTGAAGGGAAGCAATTGAATTAAAAAATATTGTCAGTACTACTATATTCATATATTTGACCGAAACAGTTGATTGTAGTAGTTAATTAATTTTTAATTTTTTTGATTCTTTAATGCTCTTAGCAAACCGTTAGGTGTATGCAAGTATTTGTATACATTTATATATATTTGTATGTCCACCCACAAATTGACTTAATGCGTAATTAACTCAAGAACTCGCTATTGCAACTACTTATTGTTGAAAGATATACTTAGCTAGAAACAATACAATAGTTGCGCAGTAAGGTGCTATTTTGACCGCTTGACGAACAAATTAAATTTAACAATTATAGTATTTAATTGAATTCTTTTATACGATTCAGACGTAATAAGAAATTTTGAAATATAAATTATTGTACCTTATTATAACGTTTTGTAATATATAATATCGTTGTTACTGAATTCTTTATATCTTACAAGCGCTACAAAGTACTAGATTTTGTGTAATTTTACTATACGCTTTCCTTAATGAACACCGGTCGCAAAACCTCGAAACCATTTCTGACACGTGACAACGGCTGCTTTACTTGTTATGTTTCCTAGTGCTAAATTACTACCCCGTAACTTTCCTCATCTCAAGGCCAATCAATGAAATAAATTCACTTCTGGGACTTCGTATATTCCACTTTATCAGGGTTATTTGTTCGTGATCCCTCGGGCTCACGTTGTTGATTGCTAGATTACGACGCAAATTAGGAACCTTTATACCGGCCAAATAGTGATGACATTCTTATCTTTATCATCCATCTTGTAACGTGTTTGTTATTCCGTTAAACTCCGCTGTATAACTTAAAATACAAAACAAACAAATACCTCATTGCGCCTCGGTAGGTAAGTAATAAAATTAATTCATTAAATTAATCTATTACTAATTATTTAGCAAGGTTGAAAAAACTATGTAGATTTTTCCTTTCATCTCTACGCAACACTCTAAACCTTGACATAAAAATATTTCGTCAATTAACTCGTAGAAAACGTGAACATGTGTGTAATGTATGTATGCATTCATTTGGCTGGGTGAGGCTAGCGATCAACATTAAATAATTACTGAGCGGTACAAAGTCAACACTTGTTTAGGTATCTAATCTATTTAGGTTGCGATGTAGTTACTGAATAATTTTCGTTTTATTCTCCCACGAAGAAATCTTACTTGTCACCAACAGGATGCCGGTGGTGATATTGACGTTATCTGTTTACAACATAATTGGATGATACGTGGGCTGTGTTGATGTTCATAAAATTGTTTTACTCTGATCCCTTCCACAAAAGAATATAGGCCACGACTGTATGAGTATCTATTCGATATTGTAAGATTGTTTTAATTATGCAATACCACCTTGTGCACAAGGTCATATGTTGTCAGCCCCTTTAGTTAGGTTGTATGGAATCTATCCGACACAAATGTATATAAAACTTAATTTTAGTGACTTTTGGATTGGTGACACACACGCTTCTAATATGGTACGGTGATAACTAAGAAATCTTCGTACCACATAGACATTAGTTATTGCTAGGAGGTCTATACATACATAAGCATATACGTAGGACGTACCGAACGACCTCGTCGGACCAAAAGCAGTACCACTGTCACTGGGTAAGTGTGTCAGTGTGTCAGTGGGGCGCGCGTCATCCGCGGCCATGCCTCCCTCCCTCCACCCCGCCGCCCTCTCTCCCGCCATACCAAGGTCCCGAGAGATTGCACTCGAGTTTACTCAGCAAATCTACATTTTCTTAATAGGGCAAATGCTACTGTAACGGACTCTTCACGTTACCCATTCCTTCTCGAACCCGTCGTAAAATGGACCCAGCGAATATCGCCCAAGATAAGACTTTCTGCGTACGGATGTACGTTTCCAGTTATCATAGGTTCAGGGTTAGCCGATCAAAAAAGTTTACCGGGAAAAACCATTGATACTATGCATCTCAAAGGTGGTTCTTGACAACAGTTGTACAAGGTCCAAATTTAATGACGACAAATATTCACAGATCGGATATTTTTGGAGTCAGTTTATGGAATTATCCATTTTCTTGCACGCGTTCGAGTAAACCTTGACTTTTCTGTTGGAATGCCGAGGCTCTTAAAAGTTATAACCACCCTGCATTAGTCACTTTTATCAAAACAGGTTAGGGCCATGAAACATTTTTACATATTAATTCGCGAGGATGGGTGTCAATTTTATATTTATCACGTAGTTAATTACTTTGTTATCTCATTTTGTGCTCTTGTACGATTACGGGTAGCTTGGGTTAGGTTAGGACAGCTTAAATATTTTTGTGCTTTTTGCGATGTCTATCGCATCGCATAGTCATCGCAGGTTATTGCAACGGCATTAGTAAGAATATAAAGTGTACGCTTCATTAAATTTGTGTAGATCGTAAGTGGACTTTCGTAAACACAATCCGTAATTAATATTATATTTACCAGGTAATGAAAGTCTGGATAAATGATGTGGCATTTTTTTTTCTCTTTATGACCCTAACTCTGTTATACCATCACGCCAATGACGTTATCGGAAACCCATAGTCGGAACGAAATAAATGCTAATTATTACTCAACTTACTAATTTTCAATACAACGGCTAGTAATATTCATGAGTTAAAAAAACGTATCGTCACGCCGGTAATCGCCGAAGGGACAGGCAGAGGAGTTTAGTATACTCCTACGTTTCACCAGTTACATTTAAGTCCCATGGTCCCATGTTGAGCCTAATGCCGTGCACTGGGCACAATTCCAGACTCCGAGTCACTACTAGAAATTCTTAATTAGAAAAATCTGATAGCACCCGACCCGGGATTTAAACCCAGGACCTCTCAATCGGCAGTCGCGCTTACAACCACTTCACCAACGAGGCAGTCTAAAAGTCTAAAAATTATAAAGAGTATTTATTATAAAGAGTGCTCGTTATTAAAGTAATAATTAAGTACTATTATTTGGGATCACTTCATACTAAGAAACGTCAAATAGAACTTTTTAACTGAGCATTGAAAACATTGAGTAATCCATTCGTATTTAATCACCAGCTGTCGTCCACGACTCCGTTCGTGTGTATTTATGTTATTGGATTTTCCCCCATTTTATTTGTACAGGACTGACCGCGACATACTGAAATTACCAGCCTAAGCTGAACCCTATGTAAAATGTTTGGCCATATAAATATGAGCTCAACTTATATTCGATATATATACCTCACCGAAACTATCCAATCTTTAACTTTGTTTTCATTTAAACTTTCATTTATATAGTTGTACATATCATAACCATAGTTTCCGCCGAATCAGTCAAAAAAGAATTTTTTTTCCTATCAAAGATTAACAATACTTTTTAAATTGTCGTATCTTTTTATTTATTATCCGATTGAAATAAAGCAAATATTGAACGTTAAATGAAATTTACCACAATATATCAGTGAGAACCGCGCTCTTATCGGTGAAGCTGTGTCGGGGAAGACATCCATAAACAAATACGTGATGGTGCGTGCATGTACATATATATATGTATATTGTGTCCTATGTCGAATAGGGCACAATTAAAAAAAAAAACTTTAAGTAGTTGCAATGCAGCAACTACGTAATATGCTCAACTACGGGCTTGATGTTAATCCCAAAAATTTATACGATTTGAGGAGTAAACGTACACACACATATATAAATTAATTTCGGCTTGGAAGACAGGAAATATGGAGAGTATGAGGATACGAATGGTAATTCACTTAGGGTTTAACGCTGTTGTATTTATGGCAGGTTACAGTATATATATATTACGAACACAGGTCCGAAGAGTCGGTTGATAGTTTTATCAGAACGAAATCAAAGAAATGCGATATTGTGAACGGTCATGAATATAACAATATTTGACTTGTTTAAATGTGTAAGTAATATCTATTTACATGTAGATATAAATATATTATTCATAAACCTCAACACGTACTAAAAATAAAAACAGACAGATGCGTATTAAATCTTACTACTTATATGTGATTTTCTTACTACCTAAGTTTTTCTACAAATAAAAATTAAAAAAAATAAATAAAAAAAAACCGCTGATCCGGTGATCGCTTACCGTTATCAGTTTTGTACATTTTCTTTAATACGTGTCATTACATTTAAGGAGCAGTTAAAATTCAAATTAATTATAGAGAAGGCTCCCGAGGGTTGTTCTGAACAGCAAAATTAATAATTTTACCAGTAAATCAGGGCTCAAATGAACTCGTGAAATAAAATTTTAATTATACCTATAATACTTGTTTTTATTCGCTCGGTTCGCTGGACATCGATGGAAAATTTAATGGTTTATATATTATTATTTTTTTTCAAATTAAAATTTTATATAGTTTTTTTTATAGTTTACACATTATTCCCGTACTAATTTTTCAAGTGCAATTAATATTTAAATTTGCCCCGCGTATGCACAGAAAACTAAAAAAACAGTAGGTACATTTGATATGAAAAACTGAAATAAGAATTAAATGGAATTGAATGACCAACGACTATCCTCGCAGTTTTAACCCATATCTATAAGAAATTCCATGAAGTCCTAAGTTACACAGACAAATAGCCGTTTTAGCTGTTGTAATATTCATTTGTAAAACGTGACGTTTTATTTGTACTTTGTATGTAATAAAATAAGTTATAAAGCGATTGAATATTATAAGTCCAAAGAGTATGTAACTCTGAGCGAATGTTTTTGATGTTGAGTACAGGAATAAATTCAATGTCACAGTAGTTTAATGCATATTTGTGAAGGTGTATATCGTTGTTCTTAATAGAGCTACGACTTAACATGACCAGTAAGGTTGTCTTCTGTTTTAATATCCTCATAAACCGGACCGCCATACAGATCTGTAATGAATTATTTATTGATTGTCCAAAACGATTCGCGCGCTGGTGGTACTTTGGCGGTATACTGTACGTTGATACTACATATGTGGAAACCTTCACGCAAGTGCCAATAAGTGATGAAATAGTCATCGCAATTATATGAATAAGTTTGTTATGGACATTAACAATCATTGTTAGTTATCCATGATCACTTTTTTAATAATCATGTACGGTATTTTATTATAAAGAAATCTCTTACATTTCTCAGGTGTTATTTAGCTTACCAAAATTTGTTCCAGAATTGTTTGTAGTGTCCCACGAGAGATACATATATACATACACATGTGTATGTGTGTTTATCTGAGAGCCAATGCATTCGTATGTTTTGTTTCAAAAATTTTCAATGCATAAAGTTTGCTTTAACGAAGATAAAAATTTTATTTTGTAAAATCGCAATACAAAAATGGTACGAAACACTTACGATTCTCATTTCCAATATGGCGGAGCGTGGGCCGCGCGTGCGTTTCTTTTTCACTTCGAAGGTTACGTCAGTTGTGCAACAGCTGACCTCGTACCGCGTCCAGAATATCTAAAGAACAAAGTGGTGGCTATTCAACAATTTTTTTATTGTTTTGTTAATATTTTTCTTATATAGGTACTTAAGGTTAACGGGAACCTAATGCTAATTTAGACTCCTAGGTTTATCGTTAGGTCCTAATTTTTGTTTTCAACACCTTTTCAGAATCGTCTCCCTTTGTCAAGTCGCAAACAAAAAATTTTTTACATTATTTTAGTGTCATAAACATAGATATATCATTAATTTTAAATCGAATTAAATTCGATGAAGTGGGTAGCACCGAAATATAATAAATGTAAATATTTTATTTGATACAAATCATCTGCGACTGATACAATCAGTCTATGATTTTTTTTATCTAATCCCTTACAATGATTTTAAATGACTTCTACTGATAGCGAGAAACTACCTCAACCCAACCCTCGGTCTACGGGCTGAGTCCGCGCCGTGGGTCCACATAACAGAGTCCGTAATGCCTAACGTTTCATTTTAAGTACAAATCGTACATTTGATTGCTCATTTAGAATCAATAATAAAGAAATATTGTTACCATACATATTACATTGAACATATTTGGCGCCCTAACATCGATAACGAAAACCCAGCCTTGTTTAACTTAAGATAAAGGCACGCCATGCCGTGTCTTACGTAGCGTATGTCATAATGCCTACGAAATGAAACAGAATCATGTTGATTGTGTTTAGTATTCAGCGTTTGCCGGTACGTGTGTTGCCCTTTGGCGAAATTGAATTTCAATTTATCTTGGTAAGTGGGACAGCGCGCATGGCGCAATGTGCGTACCAATGAATGTGTTTCGCGGAGACGTCGCACTGCACGACGTGAAAAATTATCTCCAGCCTCTGTCTCATATTCTGCTTTGTTTTCTACTGCAAACACTGAAATCTTACGTAATGGTTTTGTTTTTATTGTTTGCCCAAACTACACATTTTTAAAACGCCTTATCATAACTACATATTATCAAACATACATTTTTAATCATATACACTTAATAAAATATCTGATTTTTTTTACTTCGGTATTAAATCGAGCATAAGACGTATTTCTGAAAGATTTCATAAGTTTCATTATATTAGCCCCGAAAAAAATAATTGTGTCATGTGCCGTCTGTATTGATTTTGGCCATTTATTTTTTCTGTCGTTTATGTCCAACAATCCGCATTACGAGAACAATATTAAAAGCATATGGAGGATAAATAGATATAAAAAATATGTGTGGCACCCACTGCAGGCAGCAAACTAATAACCATAATTAAAAATTTGCGTCGGTTATTGTGTGAACGATGTAACATTATTTCGTTATTTTTAATCGATTTTATATCTGGAAGAAGTTTAAGTAAAAACATGTAACATGTAATCTATAATTCTCCAGATGTCAATTATCAACGGGTTACATTCGGTAGGTACAGAATTTTTTATTACATTTGCAGGAGATCCATTTCGCTTTTGCGGAGAATAAATTTACGTCACGTTAGCTAATTTCAACACTTTTATTGAAATTTGCCTGCAATTTAAGTTTCACAGACCATAACTCATATTGCGTAAGGAGCTACGCTCATTATTTCTTAATTTTTTAAATTATAATGTATGTTATGTTAGATTATCAACATTTTAAGGTTGGTATGTATTGCTCAATCGCACTATCTGACCTTGCCGCGTGAGGCAACGTTGGCAGGTTAAAAAATAAAGTTTTTTTTTTCACAGCATAAGTTAATTAATGAGGTTTTATTCATAAACAATAAATGTAAAAACGTGGTAGAGGTGATTTTATGCATTTCATCAGAACAATATATATATAATTTTTCTTTTAACTGTATGCAGTTACTATTACATTTGTACGGTGAGTATAACTTTCAGGCAAATTGTTCGTTTCCGTTGTTTCCTTAGGCCCGCGCGCCGTTTCTACAAACAGCCTTGTGCCACTTCTACATGTGCCGTGTATTTGTATATCTGCTTGGTGAGCACTAATTGATACGGATCGATTTGTCGAATCTTCTCGACCACTTAAAGTAATGGATGCAAGGGTTTTTCGAAACAGGATCGCTTACATATTCGTTATTATGTACGTAGGCATCTACGCTTTCAGCGCTCTTCTTAAAAGCAAATTTTGTTTTATAATTTGAGATGAAAGCTATGCGCAGTCATTGTATTAAATTAATCATTTTATGAGTAAAATAACAATGTGTTCTTGTACAAATACTATCAGTAAAGTGTGATGTGCCAATATCGAACTTTAAACGAATATAACTTATATGTTAAATCACTTTTTCGCAGCGTCCTGATCGTTCAGTAGAATTTAATTCCGTAGATTGTTCTTGTATTGTAAAAGAAATTTATCTTTAAATAAAAAAAAGTAAATCTTTAACGCCATATTGTGTAACTATTTTCGCAATCTTTTCTTTACCTATGATATAAATTTATTAAGAAGAAAATCAATGACAAATATTGTAAAATCTGAAGAATATTACTTACGCGCTTATGATTATGTTGTAACGATACTGACCGGTCGGGCATTCTACGGACCTGCAAATTTACCTGAACGGAAAGTACGTCTAAATCTATTATTACTGTCGTGTAACTGATTAACATAACATGTACAATAAACATTTATATATAAACTAATTACTTTTAAAAACTTTCTGTAAACGGACGTCTTGCTTAAAGACTCCAAAAGTTTGTTGAACTATACGAAGTTTATTAATTTTCTGTTGTTCTAAATTTACCAAAAGTTATTTTCGGGTGGATTTAAATAAACCTCTTCCCGTTTTATTAAAGAAATATGAATCAAACTTCATTTTCCTGTAGCTATAAAGCGTTTTAGGAATCAGTGTTCGTTTTTCAAATATAGAACCTGGTTTAAATTTACCTGCATTAACATCAGCACACGATTGGAACTCATAAAGTGAACTGTAAGCTATAGTTGAAGTAATGACTCTTAATATTTTTTACTAGAGCAATGTCGTCAGTGGAATTGAGTAAATGTAGATCCGTAATGATAAGTATGCTGTATGAACTCTGACAGTGTATTGAGCAACAGGTATGAACTGTGTGTGTGTGTAGTGTAAAAACGTCTCGGCAGAAACGATCAACAAGTGTTATTCTTTTGAGTCGAGACAATGTGATCAAGATAAGGATTTTCGTGGTTTGGAATGGTACGGATAGCTAGACAGTGGGACACAAGCTTTATCTCGAATGGATTTTAATTTTAAATATCAAGCATTACTCTCCTTTCCAGTAACAATGCAATATTTTGTTGCCTACAATCTTATTAATAATGTTCTTGTTACCTGTTTTAAGCATAAATAATTAAATAATTTGTTCTTTTTTTTAATTTGATTTAAATGATAACATTGACCTGGATTCGGTCCAAAACAGACCTCCGATGACAAAAAGCTCCTATATTAATTGTGTGAAGTATGGCTGCACGGTCAGCGCCATTTGCAAATAAATCTCAAGACTCATGTCAGTTTTAAATTGAATATTCAAAATAAACTTATCAATATGAGTATTAAAACGTACATAGTTTGAAGTTGATGTAACTTTACATAACTATGAACCATTTTAATAACTGGCAGTAAAATATTCTGCCATAGTTACACTAGATCGATTGAGTCTACGTTCTTT
>DWME01005823.1:0-14405 GCA_018244795.1 Parelbella ahira ahira | reverse complement strand
GTTTGCTATGAAATTATTGCTCTTAGAAAACAACAGAAATAAAGAATAAGCTATGACGCCCTAGTACAAAAAGATACTTATTAAGTATTAAGCAAGACTTTGTCAATGATTTGATAGTTAACAGAAAATAAGTTGAATATAGGTCAAATTTGAAATCGTTTATCGATAAATGATATTGAATTCATTGCATACAGTCCTAAATATGTATAGGTACCAAACCCAAAAAAACCACCATCAATATATTAGAAAATGCAAATCGTCTATTCACCAAACCAATCCGTATAAAATGTATCAACTTTTAAGCGAACATTCGTATAAAATGAAAAGAAAAAAAAATACATTTCTATGCGCGTGCATTATATTAAAATCGTTTCATTTAACAAGCTGGGCAGCCGTGCCATTAATATTAATATCAAATAACTATTGCTTGTTGTTATTTCAAATATCTGTCGAATAGGTGTTACTTAGATATTTGTATGATGTCAGTAAATTTAATTTACATACTGATCATCTAATCTGCGCTATAAATAATGCATCTGTCGTAATAATGCGGTCGTGACCGTATTACGGATAAAATAAAAACGTGTATTCCTTGCACGCAGCCCTACATAGATATAAGTAGTATACGCTATGCTGGTGTTCGAGAATGTTCTAATAGTGTCGACGGGTTTTTACGGCGCCCATTGTTGTTGTAAATATGTTTAGACGTAATTTTACGCGTATGGCACAATAGAACGTCCGAAGACCTACTGTTTCGTTAACGCGAAATATATATCTAACAGAGGGTTTGTTATAAGATAAATATTATGTTATAAAACTGACATTACATTAGAATTATTATAGACTAAATTTATTCGGTTCATCATGACAACTGATTAGTTTACTAGTTTAAAATTGTAATGAATATCGAATTTAGTCTTTACATAAAATAACGCTTGTATGTCCTCGAAGGGTATTCAACGCGTGTAGTGTTGCCGCCTTACACGAATTATGTTACATTATATAAAATATAAAATTGATTATATAATAATAATTTAGTTCTCACTAAAAGCAATTAGTCCGTCTGTAGTTATGTACGTAACTTCTCCGTGTTCTGGCATAATTGGTACAGCCGGGTACTGTTCGCGGCGAGACGGCAATAGTATAACTATTATTAAGATAAGCATACGTACGTTTCATTAAAACTGAGATCATTTCATCTTAGGATTATGGTTTTGTACTGATTACATATAAACGTTAAAAAAGTAATGTTTCTATTAATTTATACTTATAATTGAAGCTCCTCCAAGATATAATGGGATAGCATGATAAACTGGGTTCTATGTTACCACTGGTTGGGTAAAAAACATGTTTATGGTCGATAAAGCTGTAGAATATGACGTAATATTACGCTTGTAATCCCCGAAGTGGTAGACAGAGGAGTGTAGTACACTCCCACGTTTCATCAGTTACGGTTACGTCCCGTGCAATGGGTGGTGACCATATTGCCATACACCGGGCACAGATCCACACTCCAAGTCACTACTAGAAATTCTAAAGTACAAAATCCAATAGTACCCCACCTGGCAACTATGAACCCAGAACCTCCCGATCGGCAGTCGCGCTGGCAACCACTCGACCAACGAAGCAGTCAAATGGTGTTGTAGAATATGGTTTATTATATTATATATAAAACTTGAATGATAGAATCATTCACCATCACATATGTATGTGGGTCTGTTTGTATTTAAACAACTGCCATCGTGGTGAGTTACATTCTTTGCGGATTAAAATGCATAGCAAACTGGCAAACGGCCAGCCTGACGTTAAGTGAACATAGTAACCTATAAGCACCTGCGACGTTAGAGGAGCCACCAATACGCCGAGTGCCTTGATGGGTCTTTTCAACGTTTTGAAGAAGCTCGTGTTGTTCTTATAATAAATCTCTAATTTATTAACACCAGGCTTAGAACTTGACACAAACTTAACAGGCGTATATCTGAAGTTCTCATAATACATGATGATTTAGTACTGTCCACATGAACTGTCACAATCCTCTAAGACAACTGTCATGTAATAAAGTGTAATAGACACAATGAAATGATCTCGCTTTTAATGTGCGGACATACCAAGAGTAACGATCAAAAAAGTTATAAACGGAACGGAATTACATTATTGTTATGTTATATTAACAAAATTGTTATTTGTTATCGGGATAATGTTGCCGATGAATGTATTTAAGCTTGTTACTAATAAATAGCATTAAATGAGTCCGTATAAGGCGTTCAGAGCGTCTCTGTCCTCGTAGGGACTGTACGAAAGGACGCGCGTCGTGGGTTATTATGTGTTTATCATGAAAATATTATTTAAAACACTTTGTTGTGTTGAAGGAGAATACATAGGAATTAGTTTTACAATCTTTCCTTACACATATGTATAATAGTACATAGTATTATAAGCCGCTTTTGTTGTAGATATAATATTTTTTTGTGCTTATCATTAGTCTTTTTTAATTTTTATTTACTTTTTTTATATTTTCTGATTAATTTATCCTTCTATTGTTTATTAATTTTTGTCATGCCTTATACAAATTTATGTCTACATATATGAAATTACATCTAATATTAGATTATGGTCGTTACATTTAAAATGTTCTATAAATAGTACTTCGGGATTACATACGACTTATAACCGTTAAAAAGCGGTAGTACTACACTACTCTGTTCTTTTGGTGAGGTTTGTATCGATGAAACATGCAGAAGGTGGGCCAAAGATGTTACTTCAAAACGCAGTACAAACTGCAGATTGGTCACAGGAAATCTACAGCTGTCTGCAGTGGCGGCATCTTGTTCCGCTCTAAAATGTCAACACCGTGACCAATAGAAACCCGAGGACTACAAAACTACAGCTGTAACGAATCGCTAATCGTCATATAATAAGCCATATCATTATTTATTTGTTGAGTTCCGCGTATTCAGCAACAGCGAAAATAATTAGCTGCGTCGAACGGAAATAATATTATCAATTATGAATGATCGCCTGCCGAGCTCTGTATGGTTTATTTCATTTTGTAATGCTAGAGGTTTTTAAATAGGTAAATGTTTTATATGCCGACTGCCTCGTTGGTCGAGTGGTTGCAAGCGCGACTGCCGATCGGGAGGTCCTGGGTTCAAATACCGGGTCGGGTGTTAATAGATTTTTCTAAAGAATTTCTAGTAGTGGCTCGGAGTCTGGAATTGTGCCAGGTGTATGGCAATAGGCTCACCACCTATTCCATGGGAATTAAACGTAACTGGTGAAACGGGGGAGTGTACTACCCTCCTCTGTCTGCCCCTTCGGGTATTAGAGGCGTGATGTTACGTTTAAATGTTTTATATAAATGAAACGCCTGTAAATTTCGAAAAAGCAGGCAGAGGAAGGTAGTACCGTTTCACCAGTTACGTCATACGTCCTATCATGGAATAAGTTTTTTTTAAATATAAAAGCCTATTGCGATATAGCGGAAACAAATCCTGGTTCCGAGCCACGAATAGAAAGTTCAAGTTAGAAAAACCCAGAAGTACCCGACGCGAAGTACTATAGGGTTAATACACCTAGGTATGTCATGACCATGATGTTTCATATTATAGAGGTTTTCGTGTATAATGAGGGAAACCCCCATATTATGTATGACAATGAACTATAGAAAAAAGAAATGTTTTATACATTAATGCTTGTAATAATAAATATAGGTATCTATTATTTACTAACAGATTGAATGTTCATATTTTAATTATTCTTTTGATGATAAAATTACATTCTTTTCTATTTTAAAGCAAACGTATTAAATTTATACACAATATTATACAGAAGATTGTAAATTTTATGAAGCAATCTTCATAATTGATTAATAAAAAACTTCTGTAGGAATTTCATTACTCGCTTCAAACTAAAGTAAAATCTAAAATGGCAAGCTTATTTAGGATTCATATGCACATTTTGCGATAGTGTAATTGAATCGTAAAACCGCTTATTACTCGGCGTGCTCACTGGTAGCTCGAATCGTAAAGCACCGTATGAGATTTTTGTTTCTGTACGATATTCTTTGCTTAAATCATTTCAATAATATTGATAAAACGTGACGTTTCGTCAATGATGAGAAAAATTATACGTAAACGCAACATCACGAGTGTAGTCCTCGAAGAGGTAGGCAGAGGAATGTGGTAGGTAGGTACACTCCCACGTTATCATCACTGTACTCGGTTTGTTTTCCTTATTTATTTGCTTTGTTTTTGGAATTTCGAAAGTTTTTTTAAATGCATAGATGCAAACAAAATAGATCGAAGCGTAGATAAAAAATATACAGAAAAAGCGCGAAATTTAATGCGCACCGATGATATACTTAAACAGTAATCATATGGAACGTTACTGGTAATGTTACGAGAAGTAGTACTTTTAAATTAAATGGTTAAAGCTGTAATAGATAGTAACAACGCGAGGCTCTCCAAGCTGTCCCTCCGGGATATATGTATATCTATGAACTTCTATAATTTGATTTTTTTTATTTATCAATAATTTGAGGTAAAACTTTTGACCTGTCTGCCACTGGCTGGAGACTGAAGGTGCAGTGACCAAATTATATACATGTGGATGCAGTAAACCGGCTAACACGTGGTTTTAATAATAAAGGATTACGATTTTATAATCCAATAAGCTGGATAATTTATGATTTTATGTGAAGGGGTAATTTATGAAATGTGTGATACTAACTAATCGCAAGATAAGATAAACATTGATAGATCGGAACTTGCTCATGTATTAGGTATTAAAATTACTTTGCAATGTTTCTGTAGATTTTATATATAATATACTTACAATTTATATTACTTCAAGACTTGAGGACATACATATGTACATATGTAAATATAAAATTGCTTGTGTCCAGTGCAGAGACTACTGACTTTTTAAATATAACATGTCTCGCGATAACAGCGCGGATATTTGTGAAGTTCTATAAAGATCGTTACAGACTGAGCTACAATATCTATATATTAATATATTCTGCTATAATACAATATTTTAGCAACTACCACAAACGATAACAGTCGACAATTATATGTCTGCCTATACCGAGATACCTACGTCATGCTATCTATATCTGTTCACATATTTTGGCTAAGTAAGAAACAGATATACATATATTATAGACAAGATTATGTTCACTCTAGTGTAGTGACAAATTATAACATCACGCCTGTATTGCCCCTAAAGAGTAGGCAGAGAAGTGGTACATTTCCGCGACTGACCAGTTGTATTATGCGTCCGACAATGGAATAGGGGTGATTCTGTTAAAACTATACTGTCATGTAACATCATATACCGTACTATAAAATATATTATAGCCCCATCTGCAAAGACCCTAACATATAAAAGAACGTTTAAGTAACCGGGCAGTACCTGGGTAACGGCCCGTAGCGACCCGTAAACACCTTTAACTGTGTTCAACCTGTTCCCAGCTCAAATCTCTCAGCACTGCATGAAACCGTTCATGTGATTACACTAAGTGCGGAGTGCGCACATAAGTACTGTGAGCACCTACACGAGGTTTCCGATCGTTTTCATTTTATAGCAACAAATGCTGAGAACAGCTCATTTATTGCTATTACATCGTTATGACTTGCCAGGACGAGGTTGGCAGAGAGGAGTATCTCCATGTAGACGTTTCGAGGCGCTTCTTGCGAGTCGTATTACCTATTTATTCATTGTATTCAAAGGGAAAATATTTTAAAGAACTCTCAAGGCATATTAAGTGTTCCAAACCGCACTGGGCCAGCGTGGTCCACTATTATCTTAGTCATTCTTGTCCTGACAGCAAGTCGTATTTAGCAGTAGAACGGTAAATAGGTAGATGTTGGATTGCAAGCATATTTTATCGTTGTACTCGTAAGGATGCTAAATTCGGAGTACGTACGCTGCTCTTTTTAGATATTATGCCTGTGTTTCCACTTTCAGCAATAACTTGCAAATACTTTCCCACCTCTTCGAATTACGAGGAATAATTTGAATACTAATTACGAATACATTTGGATAATTCACTCTTGGAACTATATTGCACTATTTACGGTCTGCTGCTTAGCGGCAAAAATAAGTACAGCTTCACGCTTTGATAGACAAGGCTATTATTTTTTCATGTAACATCAGGAGTATTAAAAGCAAGGGTTCACGATCCTCACGAAACTTAGTGTATTTAATTAATTATGTTTTTTTTTTTTATATAAAAATACTCACACACCATTTATGTGGTGATATTATGCTAATGTTATTGGTACTAATCACCATTTAAGAATGAAATATTTGACATTAATTGTCTCTTTATGATACATTATAAATATTCTATTTGGTGCTCTAAAAATACACTACATAAGAAAAACAAATTAAATTGTCAATAATTATGGAAATAACATTGCTAATTAACATTATTAAATTCGTGTAGTCTAATAAAGGAAAATGATTTTTTAATAATTTGCGATATAAATGTAAATATTGGCAATCGAATTGCAAAGAAAATAGGCGAAATCAGATATAAATGTTAATTAATAAACATATGATGAGAGACGCGGCAATCGAATATAGACACCCGTAATAATGATGCTTGTCACTGATCACGGGGGTTAAAAGAGTAGAATTGTCTATGGGTTATACTTACGACCCACCATAAACCCCATAAGTATTACTATGACAAAATATGGCAATAGTTCCACCCCAATTCCATGGTATGTATAACACAACGCGCCAAACACGCTAACACCATACACCTCTGTCTACCTATACAGGGAAATATAGGCGTGATGTTACAAAAACAAAACTGCTACACGTAGACTTTAGGTTCGCAACACACAAAAGCGCTAGCGAGCGTCGAATGTCAAAAAGTAACGTGAAGCACCGTGCAAGTATTCAGTGAATATTTTCCAGTGAGAGAATGCAACGGAAATGCAAAGCATACAGAATTGGAGTTCTAGGACAAGGAGCGCCCGGCGCCGTCATACAAATGCGCATAGTTCACACGGACCTCGATTCACTGCCGTAACACTAGGAATGCATCTGTTTTGAATACTAACCTTCGACTAAACCTTAACCTCAATTACATGTTCTATAAATCTGTCCTCTTTAATAAAATGTATTTACCACTTTATATATTTCACTCGCATAACGTTTAAAGGAATTAATAAGATACATATAAATTTTCTGCTAAGCCTTATTTCATATTTAAAGCCAGTATTACATGTTTCTGTTTCAATCATTTCGTGTGACCTAGATATGCGTCACTGTACTAATCTAGTGTGTCGCGCGCGGTTATTCGTGAATATTAAGTATTTCTCATTCGTACGTTGACATGTACACAAATGTTGTAATTTCAAGTGGCCGCGCGATACTAAATTGCTGCCGGATTCTAAATAGCTACATGATTCTACATAGCTAAATGATTCTACGTAGCTACATGATTCTACGTAGCTACATGATTCTACATAGCTGTATCGGAAATTACGGTACATCCTTACATTACATAATATATGAATCACTGCATTAGGATTTTCTCTTTCTGTTCTATTAAAGACTTATTGAATCGCTCTAGCATTGCAACAGCATCTGAATCGCAAGCTTTAAGGCTTAAGTTAAATAAATAGTACAAGTGTTAGAGCTGACGAGATAGATAATTACACTGGTTTAAAGCGGCGTTGATACATAAACTGGTGTTCCCTCCAGGTGACAACATCCCGTACAAATAGCGCTATTAACCTCGAATGTACAGGGTGTCCATTAGAACTAAACCATTTACGGGACTCTACTTTGAATTTTGTTAATGAAAAAGTAGAGTATTATGCATTTTTTTAGTATTGTTCATGTTGTTCATTAAAAGTTATAACAATCCAATTACATGTTCTACATTATCTTATCATGTTTATTGACAAAACAACAACTCAGTAAACCGGTTATTAACTTCGTAGCATCAAATGTGACAGCCATAAAATATATCAATAATTAGCTCGCAGCTATAGTTATCTAAAAAGAAAGCATTTATTTCACCGCGTTGATTGGTAACCCTACTTGAAGACGAGTGAAGCTATCTCTTTCTTACGCATGCTGTGTATTTGCTGTCTCGTTTGCACTCGTATTACTCGTATGAGAACAGCTGACTTGGTGAGAATCTGAGAGAAACAAATTCACATGTAAGCAAGTACAAGAAAATGATGGTAAGATCATTGTGTTGAATATAAGAAAATATTTTCTTGACTTAAAATATGTGTATATGATAAATAAATTTCTAGTTTTTGTCGTAAATTTGCATTTTTATAAGCTTTTTCTAGTAATGAATTCCGGCAAATTATACTGTTCATATTCCAGCAGACTGATTAAATGGAATGAATTTAAAAAAACTAAATTAAATATAAAGAATAATGAAACACTGGCAACGAGAGAAATCAACAAAGTGAAAAAAAATAATTCTATATTTGAATGTATTATGTATATTGAGTATTGTATTATGATATGTAGAGTTATGAATGAACAGAGCTGCCCATATCGAATCTCGGCAGTTGTGCAAACAACACGCGATCAATGGCCCGGCCTTCTCAACGACGTTCGCTTCAAAAGGCAATAGCTCCTTCGGGAATTAACTATCTTCGATGTATTGTAGTTTATGGTTGCTTGATAGCCTTCCTCTATCGTATTCTTCCCTCGCGATACACGTTTATGGCTACAGACTCATAAATGCAAGATTATAATCTTGATAACATATTATGATATTTTATTATGTAATATTAACTGAGCAAATAAAATATCGTTGCTTGAAGCTGCTTTGAAAGTTACATGTGAATGTATCGAATTGTATTGCATTAGTGCGTACGATGGAAAATATGACACATTAAAAAGATTAACGTCATGTAATTTCTCGTTTGAATTTATGAAGTCTTGGGTATCCGCAATCAGTCATGGTATGATGTTAAGTCAATACTCTGTCATAATTGTAATGTCATGTTATTCGACTTGAGTAATGACAACAATTTCCTTTGATATAAAGCCGTTTAACGGCAGCCGATAATTGGTATTATGATTGGTAAGGCAATATATTCCTATAACTTGTTATACCAGACTAATACCTTTCATTTATTGCTGTGCTCATATATTAGTAACTTCGTGATGGCGTAAGGCTAATCAGTTTTATGTCGTACGATTGATTTAATGAATATTAACATGCACAAAAATAGAATAGCATAACTATGCTAACTAATGTCCTTTTGATAATTCCATAAACGCGATTGAAAGTAATTTATGCGCTCATTTAAGCAAGCTCAAAATATCTTATAATCAAGTTTGCCGTCTCGCTGAATCATTGAGAAGTCGAGAATAATTTGATACGTGGGGCGACGTCGAGATACGGGGCGAAGCTCATTTGTAGCGCAAACTGCTCTGAAAACATTTTGAACCAAGTTTATCGTTCGCTAACGTAGAATTGGACTTGTCATGCGCTTTCTTTGCACGCGCCACGCTCATAATTTCATTTTCTTCGTCGGGGCAACATGAAGCAGCGGAGCTCATTTCATAACCCATAATGCGTTCGCTCCGTCCCTTTTGTTCCCGGCGCGAACGAGCGGGATGGAATAGCCATAAAATTTACGAGCATCCGAGTTTGAGCTCTACTGCGGTCGAGATAAATGTAGTTTTCGGTCGCGGCGGAAGGTTCCTTCCGGGCTCTGCAAACGGCGCACTACATAACACTCGTAGAAGTTTTCCGCTTCATTTATTAGCAGGCGATGTCGACGTCGAGCCAATAAAGCGGCGAGTACTCGCCACCCTCTCTAGACGATTTATGAGTGAAACTCGCACTAATTCCACTAACAGCACTCCCCTAATTTGAATGTTAATTTTTAACAATTTAAGGATGTTTAGCGGGTTGTGTGCGCCGAGCGCGGCGCGCGGAACAGTCTCGGCACGCCGCGACTCGTTTCCTTTTACAACTCGCATTTGTAATTCCCTTGAACATTAACATGATATTACACAATGTGCTACATATTCTTTTGTATTTATTTTTCAAATTGCTGTTTTTTTGCGCGTATATTTTAATTATGTGGCTAAAAGTGGCTAATTTATTTATTATTACCTCTGTGGAAATGCTATTAAATTTAAAATTATGAAGTGTCTAAGTTTTTTTTGTATTATCTTTAATTATAGCCATTACAGGTACTTTATTAATATGTAAATGTTATTCATTCGTAAATGTTCGCAAAATTACCAATTTAAAATATATACTAACGTTTTTATCTTTTCCTTATATTTCCTACAATCCTTATTAATTTAGTTCATTTGTTTTACGATTATCTCGTAAAGGTTTCTGAGTTGCCTTCACTTTGTCTTGTCGTGTTCTTGTTTGTTGACTACATAACATATACATAAACAGTATACTATACTGCTCTACATATGCATAAAAAAACGCTAATTATCCCAAATTGAAAAAATCCCATAAATATCGTTTAAACATTGTAAAAATATTTGTACCTAACGTCGCGTTATGAAATAGAAAATCTGTTTTTCTCTATCAATCTCTAATGAGTGATATATAATCTTAATCTGCAGAAGTCAGAATTAATAAACTCCGAAGTCGTTTGTGTCTCACTCCGTGAAGATCCATTAAAGCGCGGCGCTATAACTAGACGCCAAGTTTCAATCTCGCCTCACAAAAGACCAAGTTTCACTGTAACTTGTAAGTCTTTGATAAGTATTCGCTTTGTGTTAACGTTAAATTTTAAAACTGAATTAAGTGAATCGCGTGTTTTTAACAGAGTTATATCGTTAATTTGATTTCTGCCGGCTTAACATCTTGCGTAGAGCGTTTTCAAAAGGTTTTACATTTTGACTTTCGTAATATGTAAATATATATGTATACTAAGTACAGCTGTAGTGTTATGTTTAATTTAGTGTTAATTATTATTTATCCAATAAAATATGGCTGAGCGAAACTATCCCATATCCATGTTTCTTATCGACGACCAAATCTAAACGTTCTCGATTCAGATTATCTTTCATTGTTTTATCAACTTTATCACATTGTTAGGTATATTCTATACATGTTGTTCCCAATAAGCCTTCAAAAATTAATTATATTAGTGGTGAACGTATATCAGGTCTTACTGTAATATCGCTCTCATCGTTCGACTAAGAGTGAACAATTTATGAGCAATTACTGAACGATATCATTCGAATATTTAATTATTACCTTATGACATAGAAAATATGTTTTTTGTTATCATACAATAGCTTATTATACAAATATGGTTGTTTAATTTTTTGCCAATGTACTCGTCATTTGATAAGCTGTACCTATCAAGACGCAGTTGCTGCTAACTAGATACAAAGTTAGCGCAATATAGTTACTATAGTTACTTAGAAAACGCTAAACGATACGTAGTTCACCTTTACAAGTTCCTGCACCTACCTAAACAAATATCACACGTTTTATATGACTGATTGATGCCTGTAGCCGCAGGCAGCACTGATCCAGCGCGCGCCGCGCACGCCACTTGACCTGAAAAGAGTCCGATACGCGGCAAAGGGGACGGCTGCTCTACAATTATAGAGACCTTAGCGCACCCTTCAACGTGTCGTTAGCGATAGGGTTTTAATACTTTAGACCTAGAGTTTATATGTGTATATACGTATGCGAAACAGTTAATAAGCTCGTAAGTATCGTTTAATCGAGTCTTGCGTTAGTAGGCGATACAAATATTTCTAGCTGGTCACGATGATGGTATTGTTGGGTTAATAATAATTTAAACGGTGTTTCAGGGGCGAAATAACAATGGAACGGCAATAAAAATTCAGCGTACATGTTTCTTTTATTATACTTCAAACGACGTTTAGGATTTCGTGCACGCGACCGCCAAAGTCGATTGTGTGCTTACAGCAACGTTTTATATTGATAGCTGACACAGTAATATCCCTACAGAAGCGTTTTGGAATGCAAATTTTACGGCGCAACGCATTTTTATCAAAGCCCCTCTTTATACCTCAGAAATAAGACGCCGGTCTCTGTAATCTCGCAATACGACAACACGAATTACTTTTTATTGTAGTTTCTTATTTTTTACAGGTAAGTCGCTGTAGAGCTCAGCGGGGCTGGGGTTCGATATATGACGCGTACGGGAGCGCGACACGTGATGGCGCAGGTAAGTTAACTGGCATAACGTCACGCCTGTATTTCCCCCAAGGGGCAGGCTGAGCGAATTCACTCCCAGGATTCATTAGTGGTTATACGTACCGTGTAATACGAGTGAGCCGAGTGGTTTATACCGATCAAAAATATTTTACCACGAAACGTTTCAGTTTTAATATTCATAAAGTGTATTAGCATGAAAATAGAAGAGTTTGCATAATTGAATGATCTCAATAACCATTGCAATTGAAGCCTGGTTTTATGAATGATTATGCGTAATTGTGTTCGTAATGTAAATCGGCAGCGCGGCTCGCGTAATCACCGCCTTGCGTTAGTCGTTTGTGGGTTTATTTGTATGGAAAGGAAATAGCAAAAAATGAAACAAACATGAGTAGATAACAAATTGTTATAGTTGTAAACATTTTATTTTTTGTTATTTTGACCGAAACTCTGAACCGGCTTGTACCTATATCTGTATGTAGAGATGAATGTAGAGACGCACGGCAGGTGTGAAGGATAGGCACTGGAGCTAGATTATCCCTGCGTGTCCCATACAAGGCCTGATGTGATGATATAATAATCAGTCTCTCTGATGTTTTGTTGTAATTTTGAACAATGTTTATGAACAAGACATTACTTTAAGGACGCTTTCAGACTAATGTATTTTCGGCGTACGTCTTATGCTTTACCAAACGCGCGTTTCATTTTGGCGCTACGTACAAATACGAGCGTATACGTGCCAACAATACGCTGGTCTCAAAACGCCCTAAATTATAGAAGTATGTTTGTATATATCAAAAGATATTAATATTGTATGGGCTTTAATAGGTAATAGTCCCAGTGATTTAGAATTCCGCCTTCCGTTCCGATGCTCCGTTGTTCGATTCCCTGTCTATTTACACAGTTATATCTATTATTATAAGTTCATCAGTTATATTATGCATCCAATCATGAAATAGGTGGTGAACCTATTGTCGTACACCGAACACAAATCCCGACTCCGAGCTATTACTCGAAACTGCAAGTTAAAAACAAATAACATTTTTCCCGATCCGGGGTTCTAACTAAACTAAATCTACTAGCCACTTAATATACTACCGCACTGCCACAGTCAATACATTAAAAATGCTATCCTCAATACACACAAACGTAACACATACACACAAATACACACATACATTCATAGCCTTTAGCAACTATAGCGCGAGTAAATGAATGATTAACAACATAATCCGAATTGTGCGCGCGTAAATAGTCAAACTCAAACAGATTATAATTGACGAGATAATTGCTCATATTAATCGCCGCTAATACCCCCCGATATTGCGCTAAATATTTAATGAAGATACGAGGTGGGAGCGGTGTTATAATAGCCTGCGGTATACTCTTAGTGGCGGGAAACAATAAGGAATATGTATATTTAAATTAGCAAACGAAAACCGAAACCGACGTGCATGAATGATGAGATTGATGAATGTAGGAGAAGCACGGCAGATATGCAAGGGTAGGGATATTTGGCACTCCGTGCTCTGTGCCTACCTCGTAAGGGACTTGGTGTGAAGATATGTGTGGATGTAAATTAACGAGTGGGAATCGATTTTAATTATAACATACCTGCTGTCAGGCTCAATGGCTATATTGAAGACAATAAATAAGAGATAGTTGTACGTAATGTCTTGTATCGCAATATTTATTCTATAAAATAGTACTGTTATATTTATGCTCTATCCTAAACTCGCTTGCCCAGTGTGCGGATTATGAGAAAAATCCTACAGGGGAGAACCCCATGTCCTACAAAGGACGGAGACGAGCTGATAATGATGATATTCATTCTACCATATGTTTGTGCATATATTTGCTATAATTTTATGTAAAACATGTTCTACAATGAACGTAAATTCGTCCCACATTTCGTAACATATTGTTGATTGACTTAAAAAGAAGTCAATCTGTATAATACTTCAGTGCGTTTATGAGTCAATAAAATGTAATCTAATTCGTACACAGATATTCCTTACACTGGCTTCTGGAACGTTCCGCGTCCCCTCCCCACCCGCCTCGCTCGGCAACGGTAGCAAATACCAAAATCTCTCGCAAACGACGCTTTATTTACGCAAGGGGAATTTCTCGGCTTTGATCTCTCCTGTGCCATTTTCTTATACCCTCGGCTTTAATTATTTCGCCTTTGAGCCTCCCTCGAGTTCGCGGAGTGAATTTTAAGAGGTTGTCACAAAATGGA
>DWME01005822.1:0-14406 GCA_018244795.1 Parelbella ahira ahira | reverse complement strand
CAATTAAATACTCATTAGTTTCGTAAAGATATTTATATGCTCTTAGAATCTTACCGAGGAACTATAAGCTAATTTGAATTCCCCTTTAAAACCTGGAACTATTCAAGATCAATAGGCAACTTCTAGGCAGGCTTGCTACATCTTGGGCTACATCTTGCTGACCGCTAGGCGAGATAGTAGCCAAACCACCCGCCAATTGCTACAAAAAAATCGTTTATGGCGTGGCGAGATTAACAAACGAGCAACTAGTAGTCGCTATAGAATACGATGGCCAGGTTTTCCGAGTATTCCCAGCCCAATCAGTAACAATTGTAATTTATCCATAAACATATCATCTTTATTTTTCCGGCGAGGAGCTCTTCGAAATTTTAGGTGTGGGTAAAGTCGAGCCAGCTGTTGAACTTTCCTAGGAATCGAATTATACGAAAAGAAATCAAACAATCTCTTTCATGTTTATATTTAAAAACAAGCAGCCATGTTGTTGGGACGTCCTATGAGAAACGTGATCCGGGTAACGCCGCAATATATTTACGCATAAGCTTGTCGTATCCGAGATTATACTGCCAATTTGACCCGTCCCATTTATTTCAAGTTGGCCTAAATATTAACTTGTCTTTGGTTATATGTATATACAGCCTTCTACCAGGTAATATGATGATCTTAAAAAAAGATCTAGAACCGGATGGAGTGGTGCTGATTAGAGGGGGTCTATGTCAAACAGTCGACTTATTGGGCTAATGAATGATATACATATATACTTATTTCATCTCTATTTGATCAACACATCCAGTTGGTGGATGCTGTTGCTGGATACGGCAAGTCAAGGACTGGGCGCGTTGGCACTCATTATATCAAGCAGTGTTGCAGGCGCCTGAGAGACGTACGACCAACAGTGGGATGAAATAAGGATTGCTGGTAACACAGAAGCGGTAGCCGTTAATTATGAAACTAGCAAAAGTAAGTGCAAAATTCAATGTAAATTGAAACTGTAAAATTTTTTACTGTGAAATTTTTTATTTTTATTACTGTCGTTACACCTTTATGATAATTTTATTTTTCGACAGACTCTAATAATCAAATAGACATTAATATTCTATTGATATGCACATTCATTTCTAAGATGCAAAGGGACATTAAAGCTGTATGATTCTAAGTGGCCAATGCAGTTCATGAGCATTTATTGAAGATAAAACGAACGTAAGCCTTAAAATCTTTCACGAGTCATATACAAGTCGTTTAAGCACTTCTATTAACGCTTTGTAAATATCGTTGGACATTTTAAACAGGTGTAAGTAACCCAAGCCCTCTTCTCATCTATTGGATATTTTTTTTTGTCGCTTATTAATAATTCAAAAGGCCGGGCGTTGGCAGTTTTAAGCGAGAAATTTACATTTACCTTGAAGAGTCTCAAGTCGTAACTCTCTTGGAAAGTCTCAGATAAAGCAACTAATTAATATTATTAGGAGGGAAATAAAAAGAAAATTTCTTTTCCAACCCAATAATCTTAGGATGGAATAGGACAACAGTTTATGCGGCGGGTTTATCTTCCTCATTAAATAAGACTAGCACAATATACTAACGTGGATATCTGCGCATAAAAAAATAAACCCGTCCGTCCCATATTCTTGCGTCGGGGGACGTCAAGCTTTGTTTAGTTAACCGGGTCAGAGGTCAAAACCGCCTAACAATACAGATTATATCGACGCGCGCGCCAAATGGATAAATTAAATCCCTCCATCCGCCATTTTTAATTTGCACAGCCAATAAAATCCGGGGATTTGAATGTGTTCTTTTCCGAATTGCGTTCAGATTCGTTCAATGTTTGTGTTGTACGGAACGTTGGCGGCTTGTACTTATTGGAGTGTTATTAATTCGTTTGTATGAAACGGTGAATGAAATTTCTATATACAGTGTTATTTTTTATCGTCGTTTTTATGTAATATTCAATATTGTAAGCCCGTGTTAGTATGGTGGACGCTTTAAACAGATTATTAAGATTTCGGATTAACCGGATTACCTAGGCTACTCATTAAGAATACTACTAAGTATATACATTTAATAAATCTGTTTACGATTAAATGGATACAAGACACGGTTAGATACTTCATTTTACATTTACCCTCCTATTACAATTTTTTTACGACATCTCAAAAAAACTTCCACAAAAACATAAACTGATTCATTGGATCTCTTTTAATGAGGTAGGAGAGAAATTTTTCTTTTCAACATTTGTAATCAAATATAAAAGAATAGTGAAGAAAAAATTTCTCGTTTATATTCAAAAACTTTGAATACTTTGTCCACCAAAAAATTACGCCTAGTAATCATATACCTACTATACCTAACTCTTATAACAGAACTGTGTATAAACGAATTTCATTCTCCGTCTCTTTCTTTTACGAGCCCAGCAAGTGAGATGAAGCTTTTATATCTCATATTCTTACTAAATCATAGAAAGGATGGCGTCATAAATACAAATTGAAATACGAAAAACAAAGTTTAACATTGAAATGTCATGAAAAAACATGTTCCTATTTTAAATTTCATCCTTTTTTACAGTAGATATCGCTTTTCTCGTATCATTAATTCTTATAGCAGAATTCAGCCGATTATTTCCAAGACTAATGTGAAATTTCATAGTTCTTTTTCCAACTAATTGAATTAATTGTTGGTTAATTGATATTACGCGTTCACTACAAATCGATCGTATAATAAAAGTTAGTTGCAAAAACAAGACATGCACGAAGAATGCAATTTATGTGTGCTCACAACGTGCAATGTTGGCACGGTACATGCCATGTAAGATTAACGAAGCGTTAAATATAAAAAATTAATCGTCTTTAAACGTAATTATGTTATCTTTAATATGTTCGTTATTTTATTGATAGATATACGTTTCAGTTTTTCATTGACAAATGGAATTCCTAACATTTATGCTTGTTTTTCTAAATATGTATTTAATTAAATCTATGCATAATATTTAGACTTTTTAACATGACTGTAATGATGAGAATTTGCATTGATAGATAATTAATAGGTTTTGTTTTATTTTTTGTTTAGATGTAATCATTTACATGCTGACGCTTTTTTGTATAACACGACTACACACATAGGAACAATAATGATGATATGTTTTTTTAAATATTACCTTTTTTAACATTGTAGTATTAATTTATCTACATATACTATCTAAAGACAATTCTCGAGAATATCAAAAAAACTCCCTATTTTTTTCGTCAAATACGATTATGAAAATAATATTTCTGGTATAATTATCCTTCTCGTAGAATATTCTAGTATTTATGTGTTAATCATTTTGTCAGTATCTACATACAAAGTTCAATGCACCGGCTTAATGGCCGATTGTTTTCTCGGTACAGCACTCTAATATTATCAATACGCCCTTGAACATAACGAATGCTGGAGCCACTGTAATCACATAGCACCGTCTAACAGCACGTGTCTTGTCACGAAGTGCTGGTGACGGGTTTGTAACCTGTTAATGTCAGTTCGCGTGACAGCTGTCACAGGCAGCGCCCGCTGGCGACGTCAGTGCGAAGTTGCTCAGCGCGGAGCTTGTGTAAATTTAGTAAATTGATGGGAGAATCAGCAGAATAGATAGAAATCAGTTCTGCTTTTACACATGACAAATACCAACGTAATATATTAAAGCAATCAAAACTTCATTATCGTTAGACTATTCCAGTCCACTGCTGGGGAGCGGCCTACTCTGATGAGCACCATCGTACACTGTCCTCAGCCTGCTCTAAAAGTTTCTGCCTGCAGGCTTTCGAAGCCATTAAAGAATAACACAGAAAAATTTAATTATAATTAATACGTGTTATCTTCATTATCTCCTCTATCGTTCCACTATTAGACGAAGGTCTTTTGGAACAGGCAAAATTCAGGCTATGGTCTATCATGCTGTCCAAGTACAATATACCTATGAGTTGCATTGAGTGGCAACAGTTATTATTATTACTTTGGATGAATCATAATTATCCTTACATATTAACTAATTACCTTTTAGGGGTAAAAGACAATATATTTTTAACATATTAGCACAAAATAGATACCGCGAATTAATATTCCCTATACGTAGGTTAGTACCTAATTGATGTACCTACATTAAATATGTTACGAAAAGGACCGTTATATAAAAGATAAAGGGTAAGGCTAGGGTTTTATATTACATTAATAATTATATTTCACAATTCATAGTCGTTTCTAATTTGAATATTTTCAGACACTGTGGTTAGAGCTAGGGTTGCCAGCTAACTGGAAAATTGGATTGCTACTGCTATAAAGAGCGGGAATTTTCATATAGCTTGGGACTCACAAATTTTAAATAAATATTAACACTATGTTGTTCTCAGTGACGCTATTTTTTTGAAAATATCAGCATTGCTAACCATTAAACCAACAAGTCCGAGTAACACATACAAAACCTTCGTTATACAAAGTTAGCGGAATGCGCGCTGACTTTCTACTAAACAAATATACGTAAGCGTTCCAAGCGGGAATATTCCCGTGAGGAATATAATGGTAAGTAATTTTTAATGCTAACGAAGTTTTAATACGCTTTCATTTGGGCATGGAAACGTTTTAGCGAAGCGAAATTGTTTTAATATTCCATTAGACGCATTAATCGCATTAGCACACCGTCGCGGGTCGAGCGAGGAGCTTATGGGAATTTATCGCTACACATATAATGGGGATCGGTGCAGTAAGTGTTTGTATGTAAAATAACAGTATAGTATAGTAAGTTAAAGTGTAAAGTAACAGTAAGTAAATGTAACCAGATGTAATTACAGATGTCACATGGCACACATGATATCCTTGCCCAGCATTGCAGACCTTAAACTTCCACAATCTCAGAAAATACCTCGTCTGAAAGTTAATGGTTGTGGGTTAATAATGATACCTTCCTCATTTTACTTCTTGCCATGGATATTTAACTACGTCATAGATATGACCCGGATTTCATATTGATGAGTACGAGTCTCCTAACTGGATAATCCGTCATTCTGCTCCAATGCTGAATTGTGTCACCAGTTATTGGCCAGCTCAATGTCCTCGTACACTTTGGGCACGTTGAACCCTCCAAAATGGTTTGAAAATGATCTGCCATTTACAAGTTCTAGAGTACGGATATGCTGGCAGGAATTTGCGCTAATGGTTATCCATTGAAAAGATGATCACGTCAGGCGTCGTCTAATAGTCGAGATCATTTTGGAACTTTGGATGCGTTAATAAGTTAAAGCACTTTTGGGAGAATTTCAAAATAGCTCAATCTCAACAAAACTCAATGCCTAAATTAGGTTTTCAAATTTATTCTGAAATCCACTTTCGACTAACAACCACCGTCTCTTAACAGGAATCAACACAATTTAGAGTACAAAATCATTTTCAGTGATTCAGATAAGAAATACCTGGCCAATTATATCGTAAGACTGTATACGTATGAAGAAATAACTCGTTTTTTTCGATAGAAAATCTTATTCAAAAAAATGTATAGGTTTTGCCACGAAGTTTTTTATATGATGAGAGGAAACTCGTTACTTTCTGCAATTTTTCTTTTATTTCTTTTGTACATATTACTTTGACGATGATTGCTGCTTGTTATATGTATAAATGACTTTCTAAAAGCTTATAATGTAACGGTGGCCATGGTGCTTGGGTTAAAAAAATCCTCTAAATGATACCACGAGCCCTCTAAATATAATAAAATTAACATTTACCAAGGTTTTATTATTTTAATCTAGGTAAAGTGTACCTTTGCTTTCCCTACCCCGTAAAGTGACATTAGTTTCATAATAAAAAGTAAAGAAGCATCCCTTTTCTCTCAGATTTTAATATCCGCTGGCAACTCTGTCGTTTCGTGTTCTTTTTTCGAAATTAAATTTGCGTGATACCTCATTTACATAATAAGTCGGCACGCCACAGGCAATAAAGTCAGCTAACAGTGTTGCCAGACGTAGAATGAAATTTCATATGTGAAAAAATATGAAGGATGGTATGTTGTTTAATGTGAACATAAAAAGGTTGATCTATGTTAATGAAACTCGAAAATAATTACTTTACTAGAGAGTCAAAATGGTTAGGAATTTAATTATAATTTTATTCCGATAATCTGATAATTAAAGGCGAGAAGCACGATACGAGAAAAGAAAAAACTAAATCGATCATAATAATAACAGCCACTATTTTGTCAATTATTCAGTCAATTAAGCTTTATTCAATTTGTCTTCGGGTAAATATAGTCCTTCCATAGGTGCGTCTTCTCCATATTGGTTTCTTTCGTTGCCGAATGGAGAAGATTTGAAGGATGGAGTATGTTACATATTGTTTCAGTTAAAATTCATAAGGCTACAGATTTGTGAAAGTTCCTCAATCAAATTAAATAAACTCGAGAACGCCTGTGAACCCAAAAGTGAAATGACGATCATAAAATTAACTATTGTTGATTTTTAGTCTAAGGCAAGACCTGTGGTGTTACTTAACTCGACTAATGTACTCGTGGTACGTCAGTGCGTTGAGTATATGGGACAAATAAAAATATTATATTGTACACATATCAATGTAGACGCGTTTTAAAAACCAAATATTTGTCTGAATGGCAACACGGTTTTGACATACCGTGCCTACTATCATTTAAATGAAAGTCGCCAAGAAAATACCTGCACATTACAGAACGAGAAAATTCTCCGGGAGACTCGATGTCCCTCTTGCCGTTAGTAATGATCGTGGAGGTGCTTTTTTCCTCAGAATTTTCCCGGAACTCAACATACGCAGCTCAGGAGAAACTATCCCAATAAAGATATTTCGCTACGATGAATAAAAGAAATTCCGGGAACTGTGAGTCATCTTGCAGAGTTTTGTATCTGCTGCCATAAACTTGCCTAGTATAGTGTTCCTCGTAGTATGGAAACGTGGTAGTTTTATTGCATGTACGAAATTTATGCCGACTACTGTACAAGTTTCGTCGGTTGCTTTTATGGATCCAAGCATTTGTTTAGATTTGTGGCGGGCGTATCTCTGAAGTACGAGTAGTTTTAGTAAGCAGACAGAAGTTACATGAATCTGGTCTGATCCGTTCCCATTCTTAGGGATTGTTTGTCGACTGACTTTGACTGGAACGATGGATCTTTATTGTTTCAAGATTTCTGTCCTTTGTCTCGTTATAGCTAAAAAGTGTTTTTATATAAGATTCTATTTATAATAATCAACGTCCGTTATTCCTCAAGTTGTTACTGCACATTTAAAGGGCAGAAACTTGAAAACCCTTAGACGATAAATCCATCAGGACTGAAACTTCACTTGATCCTTTTAAATTCCCGGCTTAAAGTCGCCCTTGGCAAAGTTGTGATAAAGATTTCTTTCAAAAACTCTTTATCGTCTCAAAAAATATGAAAGCATCGTAAGCTTCTCTTTATGCCAAAAATTTAATCCATTTTCATTTTGGATGTTAGGTCAGAAGTTACCTATGTCATGTTAAGCTGTGACTCTTATAAGCTAACTTTTATTGAAAAATGATGTCTTACTTTTTTCATCGAAGAAGATAGAGTACATAACACATGATAGAGGTAAAATATGTATAATATCTTTCCTTTGTCCTTTCTGGCCAATCTTAATCGATTGTCGTATGAACACAGGCAATATTTCAGAAATGTCCGATGAACACTAATTTTATTTACGTTTAATATCCCACTTTATGTCTTTTAGTTAGAGAGCTATGACCTGCAAAATTTATGTCATACTAGTAAGTCAACTTAGGGTTAAGTTTAACTAGACCAATTAAAATTTCTTATATTTTCGTTTTGCATATGATTTATTTATAGACGGAATATATTTTCAATAGGTACTTAAGATGTACTATGGATGTTACAAGCGATACTCAGACATCTTACATTTTGTATATCGATTGTTAATAAACATTGGATGCTGAAATATTCAGAAATGTCGAGTACATTAAGAGCACTTAGTACGGCGGAGTAGGGATCTTAAACTGCAAAGGACTCTTTTCTGGATAATGAGGAGAAGAGCAAACCTTTTACGTTCGTTTTACATTAGGACTTCACTATCTAATTACGCGGTTTCTGCTTTTCAGATTACGCTTTTAAATGCTCGTTTGTAGCGAAATTGGCTTTTTTGAAAAAATAATGAAAAACATGCTAAATGTGATGGCTGTCATCGCTGAAAACGACGTCGTTATATAAAACTAATTAAATAACAGTTACAATTGTTTGAGGTTCCACACTCGTATCGAATTCAAACATTTTGTCTTGGCGAGAGGAATAATGTTTTCTAGCGTAAATATTAAAAAAAGAATTTTTAATTACATTTTGTCTCCAAATCAAAGAATATTTTGTCAAATACAAGACAATATGCTATATTTCTACTTATTTAAACGGTATACAAAAAACACTACGAAACAATGAAGGGATCACCCGCCCAATACCGCGAATGACTAAACACTAAAATGTCAGAAGGTGAGGTACATAAATAGGGCGCGGCTGAAACGATATAGCTTATATAAGGAACCTTTGAACTTTATATAAAATTACATATTGCTCACTAGCCTCGTTAATAATCGCAAACTCTATTATAGTTGACACTAAATATACAAGCTTTAAAAAAGGAATCTTTATAGTAAGGGCAGGTAAGGCAGAAGACTACGAATCCGGCGTGCGAGCATAGAATGTGTCTACCTCGTAACGAACCTGGTGTACGATAATAAAAATATTTTATGGTATGGACATTCTAATGCAGTATTTACGCCAAAAACTATTGCTTTTGTCTAAACGGTTTCTCCAGGAGCTATAAATTCATTTAACACTGTGCTGGTATAAATTTTCATATAAAGGGTGTAGGTAAATGAAAGCCAGTCGTGACTCGCTTTACCTTTTCACGTGATTTATTAGCCACCGTCGTATTTTTAAGGTCGTTTGCAAAGGAAATGGAATTCTTTTATGGCTGCCAGTGTAGGTTCTAACAAAAGTTGATTTGTTGAAGTCGGTAAGTTCGGTACAAAAAGTAAGCCAGACATTGTTCGAGTTGATAAAGACTTGGGACCGGAATGTGGGTCATATATCTAAGGTGTAGGAGTTTTAATACGTTTGAGGATATGTTTATAGTGTAGGTTGGCGTGTATTTGTCATACGTTAACGTCACTAAGAATGTCAACAACTTCACTTATAATACAATTGTTGAAACTCGACGAAAACCATTTATTTTTACATAACAATGTTTTCCTTAGTTTAAAAAAAAACTCCTTTTATTATTTTAGCAGTTAATTAAATCCGAAATTTTCAATCAATAATTGCATTTACAATAGAAATTAGCCAACAATTACGTTAATTGATGAAACGCCTCTTTTAATAAATAACTTTTTTAACGATATAACGATTACGAGTAAATCTTTTAGACATTTTCACGTTTGACAGCAAAATTGAACGTCTTTTAATAAAAAATAGTCGTAGATAAAACTCATAAAGAAGTCCAATCGAGCCAAAGCTGACAAAATGGAGTGGCCTCTGTAGAGCTCCGGGCGACTACTTATTCAGATCTGCTTACATTGCGCCGCGCGCGCTCGCTTATTGCTTTGTGGTTTCCTTGTAGTTTCATAATGAATTACGTCCAACTATTATTATTAGTTTCTGATTAAATTATATCATGTTCTTGCTCTCAACATAATATAAAATAGTATGTCATAAATCAGAAGTCTTCAAAACTTGCGCGAGTATAAAGAACGATGAACGTGGAAGAAGCACGTCACGTCCGTAAGAATAGTGATGTTTGGCACTCAGTGTTCTTGCCTATCCCATGACGGACTTCGTGGGATGATGTAATAATATGTAGCAATAGTATTAAGTCGTCACCAAACTGTAATAACCGAACCGCGGGTGCGCATCGGTCCAGTTACTATCAAATACAGATTCGAATACATGACCCGAACATTTTAATTCCGCATTCAAAAACATTTCAATGGCGCGACAAAAAGACGAGTATTTGAGCGCTTTTCATCACGGCTTTGCAACAGTTCGCTTTCGAGTGCAAAGCTCAGTGAGCTTTCAAGTGATGCCGATAAAATTGTAGTGAAAGCTCGTGTATTTCTGTTATTACACTTCAACTTTAAACACGGTTCATTTCATATTTTGTATAAAGTGGAAATAAAAAGAAGCGGAGTGGCGATATTCGCAAAGTGGCTGGCAGTTGTTGGAAACGAAGAGAAGATCGAGCGCAGTTACGTACTATTGGAGAGGCATATCCATCACTGGGTGAAAACGGGCTCATCATTTGAAGATTATTATGAAAATACAAGGTCGGACTCACGCATGTTATTATTACAATTATTCTAATTATTTTCCAATATTTACCTAACACTTGTAGCGACGAGAGTTATCAATCGGTGAAAGTGTACTTTGTCGTAGCGGTTCAATATTAAATGATGAAGGAATCAGAAACTTTAGGAATCAACGAACGTGTATGAAGAAAGTGGTGGTAAATATACAAGATGCGCGTTAGTTTTGTAAGCATTAAGATAATTGCACTCGGTGTTATCTGCCTACCCCGTAAAAGTCTTGGCATTACGACGTAATAATTATAACACTAAAAAGGTAAACAAAAGAAGCACAAGAGTTCAAGAGCTAATATAAAATTTTGTCATAATATTTACGTGTAGCGAAGTTGGAGTCGCTAAAGTTTAATACTTATTCGATATTTTGATATGAGGTTAACGTTTTCATAAAGTTGGAACAAACAACGCTCGTATTTCCCAACGTTGACATAACATAATAAGTTGTTAAGCCTGTGGAAAATTCCATCTTTATTTTTTTGATCAACAAAATATGCCAGTTTGATCCATATATCAGAGATTTGTAAGAAAATTGAGTATTGTAAAGGCTAACAGAATACG
Organism: Parelbella ahira ahira; assembly: GCA_018244795.1. Classification (NCBI taxonomy): domain Eukaryota; kingdom Metazoa; phylum Arthropoda; class Insecta; order Lepidoptera; family Hesperiidae; genus Parelbella; species Parelbella ahira. The sequence continues at coordinate 3,488 of DWME01005822.1, read as the reverse complement.
CGACGAATATTGTTAGGTATTTGTCTGTTCATGTTGTTCGTGTTGGTCAGTTTTTGGATAAAGCTCTTCTGCAACAGCCTTCACTCTGCTCGCTTCTGCAGATTTTCATACAACCCAATCTATGAATGTCTTGTCCTTCCTTTTATTTTTGTACGAATTATAGGAACTAAAGCGCTATTAGTAATTGAAGCGCTTGAAGAGAAGCGATCTGAAGAGTCAGTTATTTGTAGATACGTTATTTGCTGATCATTTATTTCGAAAACAGTTATACGCTACAACGTGAGTTATTGTAAATAACTAATCTCGTATGATTAAAATCATTTTGACGAGCTAACGTTATTGAAATCTCTTAAGTGTCTCTGCGTTTCAGCGGAATGTAAGGCGAAATTGTTTTACTGTGTTGTGATAAGATATCATCCGATAAATATTATATTTAGGACTCTGCAACAGACTATTTGACACCAGTACCTTCATTTGCAATAATCAGCACCCAGTTATGGACTGTTTATTAAAAGACTTTATTTGCTGAGTACACATTCGTAGCGACGTACAGTGTTTTAAGCTCAAGACCTCTCAAGAACTGAGTTCACATGACCTAAATACCTAGATTTAAACTAAAAGCCTACATCTTTAGAAGCACTCGAGTAATTACCGGTTTATACTCGTTTATTTCTCTCTGTTTCTTTTTATTTCTTTGGGTTTCGTTTTATTTCCCCTATTTTCATTTCTCTCGCTAATTGTTATAAGGGTCTATTTTTTGCAATAACGAATGAATGCTTATTATTCGTTGGGGCTTCCAGTCTTTTGTAGTCAGAATTTTTGTTTAAATACCGTTTAATGTTAGTGTTTCGTAGAATTTTGTAATATGAATATTTATATACAAATTTGCATGAACGACAATTTCAACATAAATATTACTTTGCGTGTCATTAATTGAGATAAAAATTATTATTGGATATACCGTGTATGTAAGAAAGTGTTATTATTATAACATTACACCAGATACCTTTCTGGGTAGGCAAATAACACCGAGTGTCAAATATCTCTATCCTTAAAGACCTTGCGTACTCCTACATTTCTCACCCTCTTCATAAATGTAAGTTGGTTTCTAAATACGTTATTCTGAAAAAATATCAAACTTAAATTGAATTATAAAATAGGACACATGAAAGCGAAATAATATAAACTCCTTAACAGAAAACCGAGGTAATATCAGAAACTTCAAACTTATATTGATTTAGTGCGGGGAAAATGTCACGTGAACATGATGGATGGCCTCAAAATCTATCTCAGTCTCAAAATATATTGGCAAGGATTATTTTTCAAATGCGTAGATATTTTTTAATAAAGTAGTTAGCGTCGTGAAATTTACGTAATACTTGATACACTATATCGTCACGCCATATATTTTACGTGTTAGGCAGAGAGCTTCGAATGCCAAGTAACTCCCTTTATTTAAATATATGTAAATCATATATTTGAATAAAAGGAGTAGAGGTATTCAGTTCATTAAAACAAAGGTATAAACGTGTACCACAGAATGACGTTCCTGGAAAATACCGACAAAAACAGCCAGAAGTTTCCGGCCAACTTTTAGGACTGAAAAAGCACGAGAAAACATCGCGTTCATTAGAAAACCACCCAACCCATTAAACACACGATACGTTTCAACACCCAATAGTGCTACTCATTAACGCAAATACCTTTACAGTCTTTCCACTGTACGGAACCATTAGGCTGATAACGTGTGGGTGAGGACACTTTATACTATACGGATATATACGTACATATGTACATGTGTTGATTTATAGCACGTATTGGGTAGACTTTCATTTTAACTCATGACCTTTAGATTATCTAACCCAAAGCATTGAGCCATTAATCATTGGTTACTTTACCAATAGTATATGTGCAGACGTCGTGGTAATATTATTATATCATCACGCCAAGTCCGTCACATAGTTGGCAGAGAGTAAAGCGCTTTTATCCATCCTTGGAGTCCTAACGTGCTAAATTCATTAATTTCATACAAGAATGCCGTAAATATATATGATTATTTTGTGTATGTGTGTTACTTTTGTGTGTATTGTTATTTAATAAAATGGTTTCATAATGACTTAAATAATCAATTATAATGTTACTAATGTTATTCACTAAACAATTTAATTAAAAGTGTATAAATAAAAAACGTAAACGTAATATCACGACTGTAATCCTCTAAGGGGTAGGCAGAGTGGTGTAGTACACTCTCACGTTTCACCAGTTACGTTTAAGTTCCATGGAATAGGTGGTGAGCCTGTTGCCGTACACCGGGCACAAATCCAGACTCCGAGTTACTACTAGAAATTCTAAATTAGAAAAATCCAATAGCACACGACCCGGGATTTTAACCCAGGACCTCCCGATCGGCAGTCGCGCTTGCAACCGCTTGACCAACGAGGTAGATAATTAATTTTCTTACAATTCGTTTTCAAATATTAGAGTTCGATTGGTACATTTTTATTATATAGATAAATTCAATTAATAATGTTTTTACTTTATTAAACTTATTAAAGAGTCCAATAATCTATTCTACTATTAGCGAGCGCCGATTGCCGCTGTTAAGGTCTTAAATTAATTTGAATAGGTATTTAAAATTATGTTTATTGTAACTGATATTACTGAATCACTAAAGTCTAATACGTTTGACCAACGTTCCACGACCACACCAATTTTTTTATGGACTTATACTGCACATTTAAAAATCGCTTTTTTTAAATCCAGTGAGTACGAAGCCAAACAACTACGGGTAAAAAGTATCAAAGTAAAATCGTAGTAGCGGAATATAATTGCAAAGCTTTTATGTAAAATGTGGAAAATACAAAGGAGGCTGGAGAAAATATCGTGATCAATAGTTCCATTTCAATAAATCAGGCTGCAAAGAACTTCAAAGCGGGATTCACACTTTTACGATTAAATCCAAGATGGCGCCTGACGGATGTCGCTTCGGTCATTTATCTGTGGTGTGGTGTGGTGTGTACCTATATCTGAAGGGAAAAACGAATATAATAAAAAAAATTTAATAAGGACATGTCTAGTTAAATTTAGCCGAATACGCAGATAGCAATTTCATGTATTAACTATTATAGTAGCTATATTGTAGCACGTATTTAATATAAAGGATATAGAATAAAATGTCGCGACCCGTAGAAAGATCCATTCCAATCAATCAGGCCGCACAGAAGTTCAAAGCGGGATTCACGCTTCGTCGATTAATTCCAAGATGGCGCCTGACAGATGTCGGTTCGATCATTTATCTGTGGTGTGACTAATGAGAGCGAGAAAAGGATGAATTGTTCCAAATTCAAAATAAAAATACTTCTAGCTCAGTTTTGTCCTAGATTTTACCTTGATAGGAAATGAACAGTCTAAATTATAGTGGTTTTATCTACTTTGAAGGATAAAAATGCTGGATATGTGTCTCGTAAATTAATATTAAAGTACATTAC
>DWME01005821.1:0-14407 GCA_018244795.1 Parelbella ahira ahira | reverse complement strand
CGCGCGGGCCGTCAGGGCGCGATCCCCGCGTCCGACTTGTGGAAGGCGGCCGCCGACGCCAGCGGCGGCTGCTGCGCCTGCGCCGAGCTGAAGTCGTGCTCCGACTTGGGTCGCGGCAGCGCCGCCGCCACGCCCAGCCCCGGTAACGCCACGCCCGCCATGCGGCACGACGCCGCTTGCAGCGGCTGCAGCGCCAGCCCCAGGGAGCGCTCGGACAGCCGCGCCACGCTGTCGTCCGACAGGCTCACGTGCTCGGCCTCGGCGGCCAGCGCGTTCACCACTGCGTTTATGGTGTTTCCCTCGGATGTTGTGTCGTCCTCGCGGTGGGCGACGAGGTTCGGGTTCTTGCCGATCTTGTTGAGTCGCTCGGCGGCGACACTCTCCATAGTTCTCCGCATGAGAGGATATTGGTCTAGTACGGCGTTGAAGTGGTCCACGGATAGCGAGAAGAGGTTGCAATAGGTTTCGGCGCGGACGGAGGCGACTCGCCGGGCGTTGGTCAGCAAGCAAATTTCGCCGAAATAAGAGCCATCGGAGAGACTAGTGGCCACTTCGCCATTAGCCATAACTATATCCACAATGCCTTCTTGGATGAAGTACATTTTGTTACCAATAGTGCCTTCTTTTATAATTATGTCGCCTGTAATATAAAATATATGCCTAAATATCGTAGTTGACAAATGATTTATTTGAATGACAAAATTCAATGCATTAAAAATACCAGGCTGGAAGACTTCGTAACGTAGCTTGGTGACGACATCAGAGACAAAGTTGGAGTCAGCGTTAGCGAAGAATGGTACGGAAGCAACGAGCGACCGACAGTTGTAGTTGATGACATCTTCTCGTAGTTTCTCGCTTAATTCTCCCAGAATCAATTCCTCATCGAAGAATTTACCCTGATATCGATGTTCGAAATATTCTGTTATTCTCTGACGCATCTCCCGAGGTAGCTTCCGGTATGCCATGTACTCTTCTACTTGTTTGACCTGAAGAAAAATAAATGATAAGAACCGGGTAAATATTTCTATATCTTTACAGTTAATACAAACGCAAACAAAACTGGCAATTTATTTCCAAGCGTACACACATAGGTTACTAAAAACCTCAATCGTGCAAATTGTTCCCGTGTCAATTATAACCCCTACATTATTACAGAAGGCAACACCATTTAAGCTGTATTGATGAACAAACCTACGCCTAAATAAATAGTATAGGTTTATATGATTTTAATGTTATTATTGAGATGAATTGATTACGGATGTAACTGTCATGAACACCCAATAATGATACGTGGTTATTTTGGATACGAGTAATCAATAACCCATGACACTGTAGCGAGTATATGGCTAGGTGCGGTAAAACATTGAAAATGTGTAATGATCCGTATGGCAACATTGAGCAGAGGATGGACATCATTTCTGTACTCACGTCTAGTCTCTGAAACAGGTAAGTATGATTTTAATGATCTGCTGTTATTGAAATAATATGACTACGTAACAATCCATGCACAGCAACTGACATGTTGTTTCTCTGTGGTGTTTCTACGAAAATCTATCGACACTTACTCCCTTTCTATCTTTAAAGTATGAGTATGTATGTTTATTTATGTACATTATATAAATTAATAATTTAATGACACATTTGGAACAGCTGTAATCAGGAGATTGATTAGTAGACATTGATTTTCGTACGTACAAAATATAGGTGTTCATAACAGGTTACAACATCTGGTTATTTAAGAACGGCAGGTTTAGTTTCAGACAGCTATACAAAGGTATATACTATACATATATATAGATACTATAAGCAATGCCAGATTTACATATTTGGTATAAATCAATAAACGTTTAAAATATATCCATTTATTAGAGACTAAAAACTCAAAATGATAACATAGTGATATTGATAAAAAATTTAATTATTGCTTCAATTTTGTTAACTGTTACTGCGCAAATTTGACTGAAGATGATAAGAGTTTGAACCTCGGGGAAAGGCTGGATAACTCGTATTCGTAAATCCATCACCGCAATAGAGATAAGTTCTTCTTAGCGTGTCGATGACAAACACATTTTATAATAAGCCACTAAATGGTTTTAGCCCAGAAGATAAGTTATTATGTGTGTACCTTTTCTCGATATTGCCTGCGGGAAGAGTCAAGACTTTGGATGAGATTGGTCGCGTGACCGAGGAAGAGTGCGTAGCAGGTAGCACCGGAGATCATGGAGAGCATGGTGAGCCACATGTCGGTGAGCGACTGCGGCGGGAAGCGGCCGTACCCGATGCACAGCATGTGCGACATGGCTTTGAATAAAGCCCATGAATATTGCTCCAGCCAAAAGGCTTCCTGAAACACGAACAAAATCGTATTAACCCATAACCACGTCTCACATTTTTCGTTACATACCTTTTTTTCTATGAAAAGTATGGGTTTATTTTTGTACGAGATTTGGTTTTATGTCGTATTAAAAAAATATATAACAAGGACAACAGTAACCTCTTAACAAGTAATTGCCTCATTTTTTATATGAATATGTTTCTAATATTTTTCTATCCCTTTAAATGAGCAATTCTTGTATACTTACACGCATATATTATGGCGGTGTGTGTGTGTGTATACGTTAATACACACGCACGCACGCACGCGCGCGCACGCGCACACACACACACGCACACACACACACACACACACACACACACACATATATAATATATAAAATGAAATCCCTAATAAAAAAAGGAAAGTGATGAATCTTATTATACGGTTGTTAAGGTCTCTGATTTTTCAGTAGGCAGTGATAATTCCAATACTACAATATATCTAGAAACACTACAATATTAAAAAGATGAAGACAATACTTTAGAATAAGTACTTGAAGAGATATTCAAATCTAAAAAAAAACTCTTCCTTAAATATAATATTTGGTTAAGAAGTTCTGCATCTATTGAACGACTATTTACATTTGGTGGAATGGTTATGAGGCCCCATAGACGTAACATGAAAGAAGAACTCTTTGAATAAATACTTGTATTAAAATCAGTTAAATAAGTATGTAACAAGGTATTACATTTGGAAAACCTATTATGAAAATATGTATTTTGAATTTTGTATTTAAATACTTTCGTTTAAAATTATTTTGTATTTCTGTTTTAAATAATAAAGCAACAATGAATTTGCATTTTAAATTTTACTAAACTATTTTTTACTGCAGTACCTTTAGTGTTGCTGTGTCGGTAAAGCAGTTAGTTGCTCCCAATAAAAAATAATAATAGTATTACTACTCGTCTTAATTTGCAGGATCTCGGAAACCCCTCCAACGATTACCATGGAATTTAGTATGAATGGGGTTTTGGGGCGATAAATCGATCTAGCAAATTAATTTTTAGAAAACGTCGTTTTATCCGTTTTCAGGCAATGAAAAACTGGTACATTTGAATACGATAGAATAGGTCAAATCGGGTGGTCCCGAAACCAGAAGACCCCAGTTTGAGTCCAGATGTCTCCAGTCCTACTATTTTTCACTTTTTTTTGAGTTCCTTCTTTTGTCAGAAAAACTATAAGGTAGGTACTTGGAAACCCTTAATCAATGCACGTAATTCGTATTTTTAAAAAAATCAGCAAAATACCGAGCTAAGCTCAGTCATCCAGGTACTTTTCTATAACATAAAAAACCTTAATATAGGACATATACAGTTAATTCTGAATATAATGTAATTTATTTCTTGGTTTTTGTTATATACAAACCTGTAATTCATTTATGGCAACCCAGGAATTCGGTGGGAATCCTTGTAGCATTGGAACGAGGAATTGCAGGCAACCCGACCAATGGCCGATTAATAACATCATGCAGATAAGGTTGAATATCCGCATAAACACCGACGCCATGTTGAGGAACTGCGAACAGAAGATAACGATCAACATAGCATACCAAGAGGGTGCGGTTGCCTCTAAAGGAAGCCGTGCGGACTGCGCGCGACAAGGACGCTCGAGGTCAAGCATCGCGATGATCTCTACCGATGGTTTCGTATTCAAGTGAGGAATTAAATATGAACGCGTGAGACGAGTCGTCGAGCGAGCATGCTTTGCATGGCGGGCGTGGCGCGGGGGTCGCGAGGCCGCGGCCGCCGCACAGCCCCGCGACCCCGCCGCCACCCTCACGCGCCTCCGCCGCGCGGCCGCCGGCGGGACGAGGGTCAGAAACAGAAACGCCAACGAAAGAGAGAAAGCGAAGCGAGCGCAGCGGTGTAAAGGACGCCGGGCGGCGCCGGCAACATGCTAAGCGGGCGAACGAGCACATGCGCGCCGGCTCGTGCCGACCCTGGTTACCTTGAAGATCAGATTGCTTTTGGTGTCACCCTTCTTTTTTGCAACGTCGGAGCTGAGACGTCCCCTTCGTTCCGTGCGCTTTTTTTGAAGATTCTGCAAGATCTAGAAAACAAGCGAGAAACACGAGATAGTAGGAAGAGAGCCAGGCGCGCCCGCCGAGAGCGCGGGCGGGATCGGCAGACGGATGTCGTCGCGGGGTGTGCGGGGCGGGGCGGGGGCGCGTGCGGACACACAGGATGCACTAACACCGACACGAGCGGGACGCGGGCTAGGCCCCTACGCTAAGCGCTAGGGATGCGCGATGCGCGGGCGTGTCGCATGCGGCACCTGGGAGGCGAGGTCGCGCGAGCCTCCGCTGTCCGCGTCGCCCGGCTCGTCGCGCGGCTGCGGGGCGGGGCTCATCTGCACACAACACCGTCACTGCGACGTCGCCACCACCACCCTCCCCGTACTTCTCACTGTCTCTCCGCATCTTACCCTCTTATGGGTATTTTACAATGTTGGAATCAAGATCAGTCTATCCTATTAGATTTTATTAATAGGATTTTTTCATGTTTTCACATTTTTGTTTCTGTACTTTATAGGCTTCTTATTCTTAATCGTTAATCGTTCAATAAGGTAAGTTACTGTTTTATTCAACGATAATTATATGTATCTATATTTTATCAGTATAACAATATTTCTATTTTATTCCAAAATAGAATTCAGATGTTGTTACTAATACTGACAATGATTTTATTTCTCGTTTGATATCTATATCAATGTCATAGCTTTTCTTCTAAAGGCTTCCAAAAAGCGGCAACATAACATGAACGTTTTGGCAAATGAAACTCGACGTCGGCAAGTGGGGCCGGTTCGGGTCGGCGGACGCGACGATCGTGGCGCGGGCGCAGAGAAAGAGAAAAATAGTTTGAGAAGTCACGAGTGAGAGCGTGCTCAGGCAGAAACAAGCTTGCAGAGAAGCAGTAGAGAAGTGCAGAGCGGGACGTGGGGCTCACATACAGTGGGGGTGGGGACAATGGTATAATACAGGATTACAACAAAACTCCATTTAGATATCATGAAGGACACTACGTCTATCACATTATAGGTAAACAATATTATTTAGAGCGACAACATTTAGATATATCAGATTATTTATATACAGACAGTTTAAGAAGCCAATTGAAGGAGAAAATTTTCACATAATTTAAAATACACAATTCAATTTATTAGTAAGTCTAATGTTAAAAAAAAAAATTTTAGTAGTGTGTTATCACCTTGTATTAGTCGATGTGAGCGTAATGTGGTTAGAGCAGTGTTAGTGGTTACGTTTAGTAAATAGTTGATATGTGATGATTAGCAGAGATAACGGCTTACATATACTTCCTCCCATTGCGACACATATCGCACCAGCCTGGAGAGCCGAAGTAAACGCACCAGCGATAGCAATTTCGCTAAACGCAGTATCCTGAGCGCACGACCGGCGTGAAGAATTTGAAAACTCTCACTAAAATCCTGTCAACATAATTACATAAACTACTTTATAAATCTTCCGACGCCGCGATGCTCTGAGGAACTATGTTATAACCAAGAGAGCATCAAACGTCGCAAATATATTTTATACAATCGAAGTGTATAAAACATGCATAAATGCTCATATTACTCGTATAGTCAAATATTAGTCTAAAGAAAGGTGCGGAAGCGTTACATTTGTACACGTTATAGTTTTCTTACTGACAGACATTGTTCTCTGTTAGTAAAAGTTTTTGCATAGAGATTTAATTGTCTGATCATATTCATAACAATACCCTTCTAGTCTATGAAGCTTTAACCAGTCTCTAAAAATAATTTGTATTGTATTGCACTTAATGTGTTTCTATTTAGCTCATTGTTTTTTTTACAAAATATATTATAAATATTACAATTTGGTCGTGTTGCATATTACAGTATATAAATAGCATTAAAGAAAAACGAAAAATAAAGTTACACTACACTAATACATAAAAAAATTCTTCAAAAACTAAAATCATTAAGCGAAAGAACGTGTTGATCATAAAGAAAAATTAATACATGCACTAATACAAAAAGATATGCATGAAATATTAGAACAACTGTGAAAGATATGCGTAAACCAATCCGGAGTTATGAATCGGTTTGTTTATGCTAGAGGAAATTTAGCAAGTGTGCAGTAGGAAAACTTGGAGAAAAATGGTGCACAAAGTCGAAATGTGCTGAAGAGATATTTATACGGATTCAGTATCCCATACGACCTGATTGTTCCTAAAGATACAAGACAGCTATCAGAGCGAAGATATAGATAATGGAAATTTAGATTCATATGGGCTACGAATGTTAATCGTGCAGATAGTCGAAAGGAAACATAAAAAATATAGATAATAAAAATAAAATTCTGAAGATGTATGAAAAGTGCTCCAATCAAACCTTACACAGTTTCAATGAAACCTTTAAAATACGACATTTTGAACCGAACACGATGACGCGTAGAATGTTCACGTGGCAGTAGGATAAAATCACAATGAAAAAACGAAACGAAAACAAAATGGAAAACTAAAATTTTGCTATAAAATAAATTAACACCCAAGCTGAAACAGAATATCAACAACATAAAGAACAGATTAAAACTATAGTAATAAGAACACGGCCAAATTGCAACGTACGTTTACCTGATTGAAGATCAAGAATATATAATCTAGTGGTATACTAGAGATGAGGTCCAGGAAGAACCATGTCCTCAAATAGTGCTTCGCTATTAACTTCGGATCTAGTATCACTTGTTCCGCGTTGTCTTGCTGCATTATTCCTGGAAATTAAATAAGTAAAAACATTTTAATATATAACGTTGTTGTTTGTTTCAAATTGGAACAACGTTTTCAGTTGGCTCGCCGATAGATGGGAATTTAATCCCATCCATGCGACACTGTACATCTTGTAGTTGTCGTTTCTTTATCCTATATAAAATTAACGCCATTTTAGCAATTTACTGTTTCATGCTATTTAAATATTTTGATGTTCATCTTGAAACAAAATCGGCCCACTAGGACCGCGTGATAAATTTGCAACTAATAATGTTCATCTTCTTTAATATCGTTTCATTCCCTTTTATGTTCATTTAATAATTACATTTGTAATGAAATATGTTAATAAAGTAGGTAATTGTGTTATGGAATGTTAGGAAAATCCTTAATGATACAGAAAGGTATGTATATGCACTGGACCGAATTTTGGACAGCCGGACCTATAATCACCAGTTATTGTACTAACGCTCAAAGTGAAAGATTCAATGATTCAGTTAATCCAATCAAAATCCAAACAGCTATTGTTTTTACAATGTAGTTTTCGTATCAAAAATAATGTGTTCATGTAAGAAATACTACTTGCATAACTAATGGACTAATTTTTGCGTGATTTTTATTTAACGTCTTTACAATTGTACAAGATTCGTTAAGGTTGGATTGGAATGTAGGTACTAGAAAACGAGCGAAACTACATGAACCAACCGCGATGGCGGTCGTCGATTGTTGTGGGCAGTACGATTCGATACACTTCCTCGTATGTCTAAACATTAGATAGTTATTTCACTTGATACTCGTACTTTTGTCAGACTTTTTAAATAAATGTTAAAATTGTTTTCTTTTACTGTGTTTCTGTAAATGGCTACTAATAATTTTGATTCGAATAATAAAGACACATTGTTGTGTACGGTTGAATACTATCAATTTTAAAACGTTAATGTTTTAAATCTACACAGTAGGTATAATTTGAATTTTGAAGTACCTTACTGGAAACAAAATCACAATATAAACGAATACAACGAGTTGTTAATGGTCAAATATTACCTAGTTGTTCTTGTTATAAATTCGTTTACCTATTTTAATCATAAAGTGAAGCTTTCCTTCGATTCCATTAAATAAAATTGAAATTCAAAGAAAAAATTACGAGCTGACAAATACGTCCAAACTATTTTACAGTTTGGAGATTTGTTAAATAGGTTCGTGCAATTACAATAAAATTATATGTAACTTTTTGCTATAAAGTAGGCTTTGATATCAGTAGGTCATGGCAAACGTCTAAAGTAAAAGTTGTTTTAATTTATATGAGTTAAAATGATGTCTGGGAAACTGGCGTGATGAATGTCGAAAAAGCATGTGAAGTAAGTGCCTTAGAGCATCGCCTTCTGCATGCTTCACTAAAGAAATATACCATTGCACTTCGTACTTGCAGATTATTGAAAAATAATATTAGACAAATTACACACAATGGATTTCCGTTAATTATGTTTATGATACAAGTTATGTTTCTTTCTTAATAGGTGTGAACAAAACTGATAAATTAGAGAAAGTAAAAATATTTCTTCCTAAAAGTCTTCTAAAAGAGCAACATATTTTGTGCTCAAAGGAAGCTTTAACTACATTCACAACCTGTTAATGTGCGACGTTATTGTGCGACGGATAGCTGTAGTGTTTACTTGAGTAATGATGAACAGCATAATGGAAGAAGTTTCACAATAATGATGGTTTTATTTGTTTTTACGTATAGACATTTATTATGTAGCTTAACGTAAAAACAAGCACACTTTGGCACTAAATTCTTTTACACTTGTCCAAATGTCGTGGTTTAAGGCGCAAAAGTCAGGAAAGCTGCAAAAGTCAGTGTTCTCCGTTACATTCTGTTAGGCGTGTGAAGTCTGCCGAGCCGCGACTGGCCGACGTGCCAGCGTATGTCCTTAACCCTTTTTATTCAAAGAGGAGTTCCTCTTCCTTCAAACCTGTGTTCAACACTGGAACGAATAAAGGCTCGATGATAATGGGAATAAATAAAAATCTTACCTGTCCTAAAATTAACAACGATATCTATAAGGAATATAGTGTCAGAAAGACAGTTGAAGGCTATCCATCGCGTGCTGAGGTCGTCGTTGAAGAAGGATATTGCGACTGGCAGGATGATCAGGTTGGCCACCAGTAGGAGTAACATACAGAGGTCCCAGTAGAATCTGTTGACAGACAAACAGAAAAATTTTATTACCTGTTACAATGTTTTTGACTTTTCGTTTTTCAAATAATTTTAAAAGTGATTGCGTGGCTTTTAATCTTTTCAGAGGAAACCCAAAATAGAATGAACATATCGATACATATATAATATATATATTTTATTTTTTGTTTTTTTTTTGTATGTTTTCGAATGTTATTTGTGCCTTTAATTGAAGTATCACATAGCTTGTTCCTTGTATTCTGAATTTATTGTTTTCGTTGGTGTTTACTTTGTTGGCGCAATAAATAAATAATTAAATTTAATTTTTATTTCAAACCTAGAGCTGGGTTACAAAACAGATGCACTTAATGCCTAATGCCTAACCTAAATGGGGTTAACACTAAAAGTCTATGATACATATAATCAATTTAAATTTCAAATACATTGCAAAAATTTTCTGATTCCAATATTTTGTCAAATGAATTCGGCTACAGCATAACACGAGATCGAATGTTTGAGTAGGTATTACTTGTGGAAATGCTCAATACATGTATATGTACAAATGTATGTATGTATATGTATATATCACATTGCTTAGGAACAAGATAACGTTTAACTACCATAATATGTACTTCTGTGGTCATCTATATATTCGTATAGGTCCTGTTCATTTACATTGAGTTTTCTTCGAAACTTTAATTACACACTCATATTAAACTATTTTGGCAATAGGCTCACCACCTATTCCATGGCATGTAAGCGAAACTGGTGAAATGTGGGAGTGTAGTACACTCCTCTGCCTACCGCTTCGGGGATTACAGGTGTAATGTTACGTCAGTACCTAGTTTAGGAGTCCATCGCGGACAAATAACGTTCCACGTAATTTATATGTATAAAGATGCACTTAAATTTAAGCTGGGTAACTCAAACTTTCTCATAAATTTTACGTACTTTGTGTATCGATCTCATCAATATATTGATCACATTTAAAAATTAAATAATGATTCATATGTGTAGTTGTATTAAGTAGGTATATTTATATTTATTTAAAGTCGCAATGTTTATCCAAGCTTACCGTTTAGTCAAGATTATATTTACCGTTCGTTTAGTTTAATTTTACGTACGTAAGTGTCCGTAGCTAGATGTCAGTGTAGTCATTTCTAAAATGCCTTGCTTTGCCGCAATGTTGGAAAAATGCGGAAAATGGCAGTAATTTCGCACAATAAGCCAGAAAAATCTGCACAATAACTCCACCTGTCAAGACAACGCAAAGCTTACGCAATAAACCTTTCTTTTGTGTAGAATTTTTTCGATCGTTTAGAAAGGAGGTTCTTTAGATTGATGAGGTCAGTACGAATCTCACTATTGATATTCAAAAGCGATGTATTTCAAGAATTTAAATATACATTTATCAAATTAAACAACGCTACTCTGTTTCGTTAGGTTTTTTTTTTTCACCAACGTTATAAATACTTCATTTTATGTTAGTTTGTCGAGCACCATCATTAGATCTGCAATGCAGTCGGAAATATTTGGCATAAGTACCTATTCTATACAACTCCATCACCATTCATCGTAGAAATTGTGTGAAATCTTTTCATTGCGCCTTTTCGTTCCGTAAATGATATCTTATGGTTTAAATTTATACAACAAATATTGACGGAGATAGGTACGTTTAAAGTACGAACGCTTTCAGGTACACACCGTTTATAATCTGTCTCCAAAAATTCACGGTATCTTCGGAATGTGCAAGGCGCGTGACAATGGGGTAAGATTAAGAAGATAATTATGTGTATTAGACATTTCGTTAGCATTATAAATTTTACAGGAGTTCAAATTTAGTGCTATTTATTTATATGTAGAACCCAGTATAGATATTAGTACACGTCTAATGCTGAGTTATACATTAGGTGTGCTAGTATACATAGATAGGTAATACTTATGTGTAATATATTGTAGGACAATACGAAAGCCGGTTTCCATACAGGATTATGTTCCGACACGCCGTAAATTTTACAAGGTCTAGGTATCACTGAACAGCCCCTACAAGCTCTCTATAATGGAATTGATATCACGAATACTTATAGACAGGAGAAAACGGATTTATTATCATAATTAAAGTGTTAAATAATAAATAATTATTTACATACATAGGTTTAGGAATTTTTCGAAGATTTTAGCGAATGACGGCACCAAGAAGCCAATAATGTATTAAAAATTGTGTATATTGTACACATATACAGCACATTAATAGGAATATGAGTCAATTCTCACGACAAAGAAAAACGTGCATTCACTAAACTATTCTATTCTGTTCTAAAAACAGCTTATCAGGTATCTACTTATAGCAACTAAAAATAATATCAGAAAACTAGTGACCGACCGAAGGTTCGGTTTCGGTTTCGGCTTCGGCTGAAAAACCTGTTTCGGTCGGACACTATTGAAAAGTATATATGTACATTAAACAAGGCCCGTTATAACAAAATTGTTTCGATATTGAAGTTTCAGAAGTTATCAAAATAATCTTTTGTTATCTGCGGCTACCGTTGTTATGCTTAATTAAGAGTTATAAAACTGTTGTACAAAGTCGTTATAAAAAAATCAAAGGAACACTGCATAAATCGTTGTTATAGGTGTTTGCGGTCTTTATATACTTTTAATATCTGAGAAGTTTTAGTGCTTCAATTGATTGCTGTAGTCGCTAAAGTTATGAATTTGTTATACATGTACCTACATAGCTGCGTTATTTGATTTTAAATTAAACAATATTTTTCGTGAAATCTAACTGCTTTTGGATTTAAAACATTTACTGCTTCGACTGGTGTGCTTGTTTAAACTAACTGAATTTTCGCGAGAGCAAACTTTTTGTGCAAATACAAAGCGACACATTGGATTTTGATTGAATTACCGACAATGTCATTTAACGTGCAAATAACAGATAAAGGGAAAACAAAAATAAATTTCGTAAAATTGATATTTATTTTTTCGTATAATCCAAGTTAAAGCGACCTCGTAAAACTTTGACCTAGAAACTATAGACCATCCCTTTCATATGTTTTTTCAGTTGTTTTTATATACCTACAATGTACAAACTCTTTAGTGGCTATTTTTAACTTTGTTATATATAATTTATATGAACATTATAAAAACAAAACATTAAACTCGATGCTAAAATGGAATATAATATATAATATCCTCACTCAAAATTATGTTATAACGAAACAGAAGAAATGATTTATTAGACCATACAATACAAATGTACACACAAAACACACACATGCACGCACGCACACACATCTGTACATACACACCAAATCACTTTATACCACTAAGCATATTATATTTGTTTATCATTAAGCATATTATATTATTGTTATTATATTGGTATTGATTATACTAAGAGTCTCGGAGGATGAGCGGGGTACTCAGTAATACGGGTTACTAACCTAGTACAGGGGCCCTTGCGACCTGTCTGAATGTATTTTTTAATCAATAAATAAATATTTTATTTTATTTTAATTTTACTATAATTAATAGCAAAACGTACTGAAACATTACGTGACGTATTAAAATATCAACGTATACGCAAATGTTCTCGTCGATAAAATAAGGTTGCAACGGCAGCGTTATGGCGCCAATATGGAAACAAACATAAATTCTCATTGGTTTAATTAACCTTAATTTGATGCAGTTACCTATTGTGATGCATTATGTCGGTAACTGCGCAATCATCCAGATTGCCAATGGTTCGGTACAATTTTGGATTTGCTATCAGCTCTACTCAATTGTTATCTCAGCGAATGTCATTGAAACTAAATTTTCTAATCATATTCCCTATAAACTTATTGTGTTATGTACATTGTTTATGCTATGCTAACCCGCGCTTGCTCAGCGTGGTAGACAATGGCCTTTAGTTGATGACCATCTTGATGTCTATAAATTTCAATGAAATCGAAAGGATTTTCTCTCTAATAGAAGGTAGTTAAAGATTATGTTACATATTTCATTGTTGGACACCTATCATCGACAGGGTGGTTGTCAGATGTTTCACAGATATTTGATGGTGACAGGTTTTTTTTATGGTTCGCAGAGCACTTTATACGAAGGCTGCTCATAGTGGCTAGTGACTTTCGCTGTGCCCAGAAAATCTGCGCCATACTGTGATGAGCCGACATAATATTTACGCGCTTATTGGTTTATTTTGGATACAAATTTCTTCGACTTGCAGATTTTTAGACGAGTAGGTCGTTAAATTTTGACAAATTAATAATGAGATATCTCATTTATTTAAAACATTTTGCAGAATGGTCTTACATACTATTAACAACACACTCAAAAAAACAAATATATATAGTACGTAACATCAAAACGTAACATCACGCCTGTAATTCCCGGAGGGGTAGGCAAAGGAGTATAATACACTCCTACGTTTCACCAATTACGTTTACATCCCATGGAATAGGTGGTGAGCCTATTGCTATACACCGGACACAAATCCAGACCCCGAGTCACTACTAGGAATTCTAAATTAGAAAAATCTACTAGTAGCCGACTCGGGATTTGAACCCAGGTCCTCCCGATCGGCAGTTGCGCTTGCAACCACTCGTCCAAAAAGGCAGTACAAATATAGTATTATATTTGTATAATGGACTGAGAGCGCTTTACTAATTTAATTAAAATTAGGAAGTTGAAGGAAATAAAAAAAAATACATGAACATTTTATTGTTACCTGGACTTAATGCGCGAGAAACATTGCGCAATAGAATGATGCGCTTCTATTCTACTGCTACCCTTACTTGTAAGTAGGTATATAAGTATATGTATAAATAAATACCTGGTTGACCGCGCTTAGCTCGGTATATTTTTTTTTTAGGTACGAATTAGATGCGTTGATGAAGGGACCCCATATAGCAGTTTTTCTAATAAAAAAAGAAACATAAAGAAAAGCTAAAAGTAATCGGACTCGAGACACTTGGACTCGAACCGGGGTCTTCGGGTTTTGAGACCACCCGATTTGAGCTATTATAACCTTGTAGATGTTCAATCTACGGGTGCCTTAATATTATTATAAAAGAATTTGAGATGATTATATTCACAACCCGTTAACGCACA
>DWME01005820.1:0-14407 GCA_018244795.1 Parelbella ahira ahira | reverse complement strand
GATATCTAGCATTGCATTTAAATGGCCCGGAGCGAAAGGGTTAAAGTAGTGTCGAGTCTATTTTCGAACTGCCCCCCTTAACTATCAAATTGCCCCCAAGTGGGGTGTGGGCCCCACGTTGGGAAACACTGATCTAGAAGGTTATAATAGGTGAAATCGGGCGGTCCCGAAACCAGAAGACCCCGGTTCGAGTCCAGATGTCTCCAGTCCGATTATTTTTTCTCTTTTTTTTAAGTTCTTTCTTTTGTGAGGAAAAATATTATTACGGCCCCTTTATCAAAGCATCTAATTCGTATCTAAAAAAACAAAAATACCGAGCTAGGCTCGGTTATCCAGGTACTCTATAACTTATACTTAAACTAGATAGAAATCCAGTTGTCGGTTCAGAGATCGAACAAAACAAGATGTCCTTAGGTGTAATATTCCATTTGAGAGAAACGTGATGTCCTGGTATTTGTGATATATGTAGTGGTTGACACGACATACAAGGTTAATGGTGAAAGGTTTCTTTATCCGGTTCAAGTAGGTAATTACATTTATGTACGTATATACATGTATATATGTAAACAGTTGTAACACTGGGAATCTGTGATGCTATTAGCGTAACGTAACAATCATATTAATAATTGTACTTGAACTTAATTTAACTTAACCATCTACCGGATAATATTTAACTGTTTGAACAGTGACAATAATAATGTTTGTCGTTCTTAAACAACTTTAGAAACATAGAGAGGCCAGTGAAAGAAAGGAAGACAAGTGTTTATTCTTCCAAAAATTTGTGAACGCCCGAATAAATTAATCATCATCATCATCATCCTCAGCCTCAGTCTCAGCCTATCTCAGTCCACTACTCGCCTACTACACCGGTTGTCGGTTCTTCGGCAGATATGCCCAGCCCTTTGCCACTTCAGCGAGCTAATCATTTGAACTATGTCAATGACTTTGGTGTGAATAATTGAATGACAAAATGAATAAATAAACGAAGGAATGAATGGCCGAACAAATAAATGAACGAACTTACGTTTGAATGAATGAACGAATGAATGAAAAGAAATACCTACTTTTGCTAATCCACTAAATGGAAAGGTCTCGAAGCTCAGTTTAACCTCTTCACCGTATCGCCCGTATTTTTGTCCCAAATACGCTCTAGTCGCGGCGAGTGTGCTGATGCTCATACCGTCTCCCAAGAAAAGGATTACGTTCTTCGCTACTTTCGTGTTGAACGGCGCAGCTATCTGAAAGGAAAATAGTTTTGCTTTGCTATTATTTCGAGTTCTGGAGTGGTGACCGCGGCTCGGTAAAGGTAGTGTGTGTAGGACGCTCTCCGGATCGGTGAGATGACGATCTGCGAAAGGCTGCAGGCAGATGCTGGATGCGGCGAGCCGAGGACAGAGCACGATGGCTTTCATTGGGTGAGGCCTATGTTCAGCAGTGAACTGAGATAGGGTGATGATGATGGTGGTGATTATTACTAGTATAATTATTGGTCCCTTGTTTTTATAAATAAATGGTTTCTTTAGTAAAAGTTCGTCCAAACTGAATATCACTGAATGTAATATGTTTTCTAACCATATTGCACTCAATTAGCTTGTACACGTCGACCTTTACAAGTTTAATAGAATTGACAATATAAGTAAAACACAAACACCTTATCAGAAGTATTATTCGGCCCTAAGTAAAATGTAACGGATTTATGAGGTCATTCTCAAAATCGTAGTCTTTTACTTATGTTCTTTTCTTTTCGCTGTCTAGGGGCATTGATATACTATTATAAATACAAAATTATTATTCCCACGGGTGTTATCAAATCAAGCCTGCTTTACTATTTGGGTTGTAATTGGATATAGAATTAGTTTTTAACCTGGCAAAGAACACAGGCTAGTTACAAATACTTACATATATTCGACTTTGAGGAAAGTGTAGAATGGGAATTAAGATTAGGTACGAAATGTTAACGTCCCCGCGCTTATGATGTTGTGAAAAACAAGAATTTTCGTATAATTTAAGAGTGATAGGAGCTTGTTAAAATTAAATTCTAGAGAAATTTTATATTTTCGGAAGTCCGCGTTACCTTGGATCGTAGCGTCCACTGTGCTTGTATTCGCCAGAGCTCTTTGTTTTTCTCATCAAAAGCAGTTGTAGGCAAACCATCTGGAAATGTCAATCATATCTCGTGTAAAGTCAATACTACATTAAATACCTCTAATGTGCTTTGTTTTATCAAAGAGAAGAATTTACCCATCGCGTATAGAATTCTTGTAAACGTCTCAATTCCTTTTTTTATACTAAAACTTCAATAGGAAGCTCTCGAATTCCATAATATCTAACAATATTTTTTCTTGTATAGTTATCTCGTTTTTAGTTGAAGGTTTTATCCATTATTAAGGTTAGGCTAACGTTAAAATTCTATTAATTTTATCAATTGTGTCTTTTTTTGGGGTTTTTCTCAAACAACCTATTCGATTGGTGAATTTCATTAACGTAACATCACGCCTGTAATCCCCGAAGGGGTAGGCAGAGCAGTGTAACATACTCTCACGTTTCACCAGTTACATTTAAGTCCCATAGAATACGTAGTGAAACGATTGCCATACACCGGATACAGTTCCAGAGTTCGAGTCACTACTAGAAATTCTAAATTAGAAAAATCCAATGGCACCCGACCCGGGATTTGAACCCAGGACCTCCCGATCGGCAGTCGCACTTGCAACCGCTCGACCAACAAGGCAGTCAATTTCAAATGTCAAAGTCAATTTTATCAACAGAAAACTTCTATTGTACTTTATGTACGAACAGGCAATAGGTCTTGCTAAGTATTCAGGGATATAAAATTTGCGAAGTTAAATAACCAAAAATATCTTCTATTCACTTTTTATCTAGCTAATCGAAACTCAAGGTCTGCAGATCATTGTCATAACCCGTTATTAGGCAATTCGCAAGAGATTTGTATTATTTAATCATAACTTTTGTCATCAAGCTGGTGACCAAATTAAATGTTGTAAGCGTTCCTAATTTCCGTTATGCAGACAAGAACTGCCAATGTCTCCAAGGTTGAGTCCCATTGTCAGAACGGCGGTTCTAATAATTAGAATCGTGTTTCTAGATTGATTATAAGGATTATATTTTATAAACCCCTCAAGGGAAACCACTGTCCACTAGCGGATTTAAACAGGTCGATTGCAATGATGATTTCATTATGGTCATTCCATTATTGACCTGACCTGACCAGTTTTTTCTTTGTAATTTTGACCAAGACTCTACTCCAAATAAAATCAATGATCACGCTGGCTTAACGTGGATTAGTAGACTTCATGGGTATTAAAGAGCATCATGGAAAACTCTGAAGCGTGCAGTTTTTTATGATGTCTTAATTGTGTTGTGTTATTTAATTTTCATTGATCAATGTCTCAGTTGATACACAAGATACTATAACTGACTTCTTAATACAACAACAAGAACGGTTGATCTTCTAATAGTCGAGAGAAATCTAAGGCTCGTCGCGCCGATGTCACCCCAGGAAGTTAAATCCGCGCTGTACGAAATGTCGAACAAAAAGTCCCCAGGTCCGGGCGGAATCCCCATAGAAGCTTGGAAGCGCCTTGGAGAAAAAGGGATATATCTTCTTACACATATGCATATTTCTCAAAGCCTGAGAAACTTTATGTATACCAGACGAATAGAGGCTACGCACCATCGTTCCCCTCTTTAAGGCAAGGGCAAGGACAGTAGATATGAATGAAACAATTATCATGGAATTAAGTTCATGAGCCACACGATGGAGGTGTATGAACGAGTGATCGATGCCCGGTTAAGATTAAACCAGTACGGCTTCATCGCTGGCTTGTCAATCATCGACTCCATGTTTGCCATTTCCGCTTTTTATTGCTTTCTTAGACATGGAAAAGGCATTCGATCGCGTTCCTCGTACAACAGTCCGGTGGAGTCTTCGTAAAAAAAATATCCCTGAGAGGTACGTTGATGTTTTTTTTCATTACGCTGTACATCTGTAAGGTATCTATGTACATACATTAGAATATTCTAACTATACTACTACTAACAATAGCGAAAACAAATGAGGATGTGAGCAAATAAGTCTATACAAATACATGTACCAGCTCGAGATATAGACGTTTGAGGTTGTAATCCAATCTTAAGTGGTAGAATCGGTGTCATAAACAACTTCGCTCTCCTATCTCCCACAAGGTTGATATCGTGACTGTCCACTATGTGCAAATGTTCCAAATCAAACAACAGTTGTTTATGTGGCACTGAAGCGTAAAACAACCACAACAATCTAATTTAATATCGGATTAGAAAACAGTTCCAAGAGACTTCTATACAATGTCAGTGATTACTGCGTTAACAATTTTAGACGACCTAGTCAGTGCTGTGACCATCGCGGTCGGTTAAACAGGAGATTCCGGGTTCCATTCCCAGGAGGATAGAGGTCTAAATAATTTATTTCCTTGTCTTTATTGAGTTCTTATATAATTAATTATGATTGAATGCATTGTTAGTCTAGTAGTTGCAAGGTTCGATCCCCGGGTTTGGCATTATTGGGTTTTTCTAACTTGAAATTGCTCCTAGTAACTCGGAAATTGGTTTTCTGTCCGGTTTGTCACCACATGTCGATGGTAGGGTGCAGAACATCGTGAATGGAATTAGTGTAATGCATGCCATCGGCTACCCCTTCGGAGAAATGCAGGCTTGATATTATGTTATGGATCAAGAGACCCTAGTGTTCCTCTACAATAATATTGTTTTTATTCCTTTTTTAACCGTTTAATGACTTACAACAACTCGCTTAGGGCCACCTGATCCCAAATTAGGCAGCAAATAGCTTCCAAACAACCCTTTTCGCAAACTTTAACAAAATAACAAATGCAAATCAAATGGAAAACCAATTCAATTAACACAGTTTAGACATTAAATCAACAAGCAAATGACCAATTTAGTTTCACTGTACCTTATTGAGGTTGGCTATTCATAACAATAAACTGATCGTTGTGATATCTAATTGTCTTATAGGGCAAGGTTGAAGTCAATGGAAAGATCGTAATGATTTCGAAATTGTTATATATTACGTGAGGCTATGTTGTAGATGAAAGTTGCCTGCCAATCTGTTTACGCACGGTCCAGACGTGACCATATTTTAATAAGCCACACAGATCGTCATATCCATTCATATCGATATTCAACAGTAAAAATATATATTAAATAAATAGTGAATACAGAAATTAGCTAAGACGCAATCATATTACATTTGCCAAGTATTTAGTTATCGTTGCAAAGTGAATAAATGAAACTGTATCGTAGTGTGTCCCTTCTTCCAGCCCTAAGCCCCTTCCAGTTCATTGAGAGATTCCCGGAAACCGTTAAAACACGATTACTCCTTCTTACCTGTCTGGCAGCACTCTGTCGATAGATTATATGGGTTGCTTCTTGGTTCTTCTGGTATGCAGAATTATAAGAATATTATATGTAGAATGATTTCGTTGAAGTCAGTCACTATTCTATTCGATAAGATATTCTATTTTCTTATCTCGATTAAACGATTTTATCTCGATTTAAATAATAATTAGATTGTTTTATAGAATAGTCTACTTAAGCCCACTATCTGCGAAGTTCATTTGAAAAAAGAGATTATTTAATTATGACGCAGATTAAGCCAGTACTGTGCAAATAAGTAATAAGAATCATTTCTGTTTTTGATGTGAAACATCCATAGCCGCGCGTAAACCGATTGTCAGCCGGCAGACGTCGCCACGCTACGCCACGCCAGTTCAGTTAGTGCAAATTAGAGACAGCACTGCGGAGATAACTGTTAGAGCTCCTCACTTAGAGCGCAGGAATAGGACTGCTAGCGTCCGTTGTTGTACATTGTGTTTACTTCCTTAATAAAGCGTATAAAAACAGCACTGTACTTCCTTAAAAACCGCACTATTTTATGGAATGTTTTTTTCTATGAGAGAATTAGGTAGACCTTGTTATTTGTATAGCCTATAATCTCTTTTATAGCATCTACAGACAATTGCTAAGGCCATCGAGTTGCCTAACACGACCATAGTTTTTATTGGCTTTTAAATCGAATGGCTTATTCATTTTACGTATTGTTCTCATGTCTAGTTCTATACCACAAGTAAAACAACGAGGGGAGGATACAAAACATTCACGGCTACATAGTGCATATGCTCCTTTATGAAGCGCCTTGGCCTTCTTCAGAGCCCTGTGTAGGTCAATGAGACTCGCGATCGTTACAGCTACTGACAAATTACATCGTTTTGTTTACGAGCGTGTTAAGTGCTTAGATTTATTGGAGCAATTTTCAAGTGTGTATGCTAAGTTCCGTTCATTGTACTATTAAATTAAGGCCATAATTTTGCTTATTTACTCTTCAGGCCTCATCAACCCTGATATACTTCATATTGATACTAATATTCGTACTGATATTTCATAGAAACCGTAGACTTGAATGGTTTTCTATGGTTGGGAATGAGATTCTCTGAAGCCGTGTGAGGTTTACATAAAACTCCAGCAGGCTCGTCAAGTGTGAGCTAGCTGTTTAAAGTGCAGTCGAAAATATGATATACAATGTGCCCAAGGTAACCTACACCAGGCCTGGGAAGAGCCAATTACGCTTCCACATACTGCTCTAAAATTGGAATTGCTTTAGTAACGCATGAAAAGATGAAATATATGAAAAAATTGTAGTCGTTTTGTAAAACACTTAGAAACATTAATCATATCTGACGGGCCCTGGGTCACATTTGTGAAGGCCCGAATTAATATACACAAACTTCCAACATTTACCTAAATATATATGTCGGCGTTTAGCCAGGGTTTTCGCGTGGAGATGCCGTAAGAAAAACACAAGTATGGAAATCACTCTCTCAGTATATTATTATCCTATAGAAGATTATACCCGCACGATTGCTAATACAATATTCATCAATTTTTCATTATTCAATCGTTTTTATACCCGCCTCGTAAATAGCTACAAGTTCTTTAATAACAAACACTCCAGTTATGTGAGTTTCGGAACAAAGTAGATATTTTATTTTATTCAATATGTATACAATCATATACATATAATGTCCAACAGTGGAAAAATAAAACTATTGTTCATTATACTGAACAGATGCGCAGACGTCATTTAAAAACTATTACGGATATTACATAATTAGGAAATGTAAGCCCTGAAGTATTACGAGATGGCAAGAAACACGATTTATATACGAGTTGTAAAATTGTAATAAACATTTAACATTTACATTTCAGTATACGTCTTCCTCGTACATTCACTCTCGTGTTACATGTTTGTGAAATAAGGAAATAATTACGCATAGAGGGTATTGGCTATTCTAATTTTAGTATCGGTTATTGAGAACTGTGACTTAACACTCAGCCCGCCTTACACTGGACAGTTTACTGCCCGCACCGGGTGCAACACAGGCAATATGTTTACAATACGAGTGTTTGCTTATTATATTAAGTACCTGAATGACCGAGCTTAGTTCCGTTTTTTTTGATTTTTTTAAATATACGAATAAGATGCATTGATAAAGGGTTCTCAATAATAGTTTTCTCACAAAAGACGGAACTCAAAAAAAGTGAAAAAAACAGAACTGAAGGCACCTGGACTCGAACCGGGGTCTTCTGGTTTCGCCACCGTCCGATTTGAGCCTTTATATTCTACCGTATTCTGATGATTTTGTAGCAGTTTTTCATTGCCTAAAAACACGGAAAAAACGCATTTTCTAAAAATGAAACCTAGCTAGATCGTTTTATCGCTCCCGAAACCCCCCGCATACTTCATTTCATGGAAATCGTTTAAACCGTTTCCGAGATTACAATTATATATGTTGCATATACATAGCTATGCATATCTATACACACACACACACGCACCCGCACACACGCGCACACACACACAAACACACACACACACACACACACACATGCATATGTGCATATATGAAGGCAAGCGTTGTATTTATGTTCTAATAAGTTACTGTAGTAACATGGCAATCAAACTGTGTTATGACTGGTAGAGTAGGTGTAGGGGTAACTTGTTCAACATACGCACTGGCAGTTTCCATATATATAGGTATCAAAGGTGACATAACAGATGAAGACATCATTGACAAATTTAATCGATATCTAATCGTTATTTAATCTCGTGATTATATTTGTTTCAACATGTAGAAAGATAACATGCGACGTCTCTGTTGTTGCATACTCACCTTAATATATTACACTCGTACAAACAGTACTAAGTTGCGTCACGACAAAATAAATTAAAATGAAAACTACGGTACAGTACGTCAAGCTACGTGTACATAATATGTACTATGATCATCATCATCGTTGCGTACATAATAGTATAATCATCATTATCAACCGTTTAAAGTTCCAGATGAGTTAAAAATGTACTCTACAATGCTGTTTTAATACAGACTGGTAGAGTTCAATTCCGGGTGCGTAGACTCAATATGATTTTTTCTTGAATCCATCTTGCAAGTGCTGTTTGATTTTAAAAATAAATTAACAAATCGCAGTGAGATGTTCGTACCGCGGTTCGAATCCTAGGGCAACACAAATATGGGGACATTGTAATTATTAACTATTTTATATTAAATTTATCATTAATTGCGATTTATAAAATTATTTTTAAGTACTCTGAATTTGTCACTACTGACCTCCTGACTACACGGACTACACAATCAACAGTTCGTTAAATTAATTACTCTGCTGTAATCGGTACCTTAGAACGTTTTTTCATCGACCCGATTATATTTAAATCACAAAATACTTAAACCCATTACATACTTTGGTGGAACTGGGGTTTTAAAATCACTTTCAATTATTCAAACAGATGTCACTGTACAAAGTTAATCATTAATCAACTCATTACCGGAGTGTAACTGGACCGTTAATGTTTGTGTTGCATAACTTCAGTTAAGCTGAAACGAAATCGTCATTCGATCTTTATTTGTGTATGAATGAAAGGAAATCCGGACAATTGAACATTCATGTCTGCATCTGTATGTTTAAACTCGCTTTTGTTTTAATGAGAAAGATTTAAAATCATCCAATAAACACGAATTGTGAAACGTTTCTCATAACATGTCTGCTTAATTTCGTAACAAAGGACTAAGGTCCGTACACATTTAGATAAAGCAATATAAATATATGTATTATGTCGTATTGTGTTGTAATTATAGATTCATTATAAGGGCATTACTAATATTTGATTAGTAAATAACAGGATGGTTCTTAGTCAGAAGACAGGATGGCAATATTATAAATTATAATAATCGACCCATTTTTAATTCCACTGTTGGAATATGGGTCTCCTCTGATATTGAGAGGGTTAAGGCCGTAGTTTGCAACGGAAGTCAAGTGCGGGTTGGCAGACTTCGCACACCTCAGAAATTTTTTTTTTTATAAATTGTAAGGTGCGCAGGTTTCCTCACGATGTTTTCCTTCACCGTTAGCAAGTAATATTTAGACTTAAAACGCACTTTTATAAAGAAGCGCGCGCCATGGATTTGAAGCCAGCACCCCCGGAGTGAGAGGGTGAATTCTTAACCACTAGACTATCACAACCTTTATATATTATAAATACTTAATTAATATTATAAATACAGTCTGATCTTTAGTACTCGGTGCTTTCTGCCTACATGATGTTATTATAATAATAACCATGAGAATGTTATTGTGAAAGCGCGGTGTGAGTCTATGATGAATTCAATTTTTCGGTTAAAGATTCTTTATTTCTCATAAGACATACGCGCAAATACATTGTCACTTGTAATGAGAACTTAAGAAATATCTAGGTTTATGTTAGTTTAGTTCGCTGTAATTCAATTAGTGCAAAGTAAAGAGTGCATTAGACTTGTGCGTGTATAATTATGTACGGGTGCGCGCGCGCATGCGTGCGTGCGTGCGTGCGTGTGTCCGTGCATGTGTGTGTGTGTGTGTGTGTGTGTGTGTGTGTGTGCGCGCGCGCGCGCGCGCTCGTATGTGTGTGTTACTCAGTTATTCTTATTCTAATATTCTAGATAAGGTTTGGCTAAAGCATTATATACATATAACTATACGTATTTTCCGTTGTATGCATTTGGATAGCGCTTTTATACAGCCTAATAAAGAAATTAATTTGTACAAATTTTTGTTATTTAAGGTTTCCAACAGACAGCTATCCAGTATAAGCCCAAAATATTTCTCGGTGTCAGATTTGTGCATTGTGTGTATTGCATTATCTATTTTTGAAAAAAAAAAGTAATTTTCCGGTGTAGTTTTTGGCAGTAAAAATCGTGTAGGACGTTTTAACATTAATGTAAGTAGGTTGTATATTATTGTAATTGCAACAGGTTGTGATTTTAATGGAAAATATTGTAACAGTGATAGCGTACTCGTAGTTGTTGATGCAGCCGTAAGGATCCTAGAATTATTAATTTTACCACAATATTTAACTAAATAAACGCAAATTATGCCTGTAATCCCTCAAAAGGGTACGCAAAGGAATGTAGCACACTTCCACGTTTCACCATTTACGTTATATGTCCCATCATGGTATAGGTAGTGAAACTATTGCCGTGAGTGAGTGAGTTACTACATATAAGATATATACACGAAATAACCGTCATGAATTATTATAGTTATCAAGTATCAGCTTTTGGCGTTTTTCAAATTACGGTACATTCGGAGAAGAGTTAATAGGAAAGACTTTAAGCGCTTTAAAGAAAAATTATAAGTGCTCCATGTCCCTGTCAGCTTTAGTTCCAATATTAAAAACATAACAGTATGTAGTTTATGTCAATAACATGTTATTAATATAAATGGAACATAGAAAGATACCTTCCACCCAACGTAAACATACTTGTCACATGTAATCAAACACGCGTCCAAATTAGTTTGCGTCCGACAAATTTTGTCAATAATTCTGTCAATTTTGTCAATAGTAGTGACCTCTTTTTCTCGAGATTCAGATCGAGCGGTCAGTACACGTAATTACTAAGAGTTATACACTTGGCACGAGATTATTTGTTGCGAAGACCTTCAATATTTCGTCATAGACTCACGTAATAGACAATCTCCAGGACGGAGGTGCACAGATTTGAAATTTTAAGCATCTGTTTTACGGTGTTTAAATGTACTGTGTTGTCATGTGTCTATTTATGTTTTAATGGTCTGTGGCTATATTTTTCGATTATTTGAACTTAAATGCGGTATGATTTGATTAAACAATTCGTGTGATATACGTAAAGATTAAACACAGATTTGACTGTGGGGCGGACACAGGTGGACACAGGTGACCGGGGGGCGTGAAGATAACATGTCTTAATGCATAATTGGTAAAACTCTAGCGTTTATTCAAACAATGGATCTAAATAGGAGATAACTTCCAATGATATTCATTCATTCTTTATTTTTCGTGTTTTGTTGTTAGTTTATTCCGTTAGCCGCGTAGCAGCTGTAGTAGTTGTGAGTACCTGATGCAAATATTTGTTCCTCTACTTTGAATTGCGATCCGCAGCTACTCACCGTCCTCGAAATGTAAACCGTTTCCTCGTGATAAGAGGTCAACAAGCAAATCAGAAATCTCTGGTTGATTTATATATCGCTTATTATCTGTTATAGTATACAGATACGTATCAAACAATGTGTAATGAATGTACTGCTTTATAAATGAATATTTTTTGCATAAAAATTGGATGAGAAAACTAATATTACTTATTAATCATGATTTTATAAAATTTGTACTTGTTCGGTGGAGGCTCGGAGTTTGTAAGTCTCCTAATTTCAAAATTAAAATGTTATATGATCGCGTTTTAAAGATTGTAAATAACAGGTTCATTGGTTGAAGAAGTATTAAAATAATCATCCAAAAAATTTAAATATATTATGTTATAATTATATTAAAATAGCAATCATCTTCGTAAAATAGGCGCAAGATTAAGAATAGTTATTAAAATTGACATCACATAACAAATGAGCGCATTAAAAAACAATTAAATTTAATAAAATAGCCACTCGATTACGTTTATCAAAGTACGTATGTGCATAATATGTCGATACCTTTAAAAGTTAATTGACGAATGAACAACAACACTCAGTATGTACCTTAAGTGTTATGTTACAATTACGAGACTGATGGTGTTATTAGACACACAAACTTACTGTTGTTGTTCCTAGATATGCTCCGGCCGGTCGTACCAACAACACACAACAGCACAACACACTTCGAAATTATTCGACACACACACATTTTATTGCTCTTTTTTCAAATTTTACTTAAATTATATCTTAATTATTCATGTTACACTAAACCAATTTTAAAAAACTTGTGTAATATGAATTTGCTTTCTTTTATTTCTTTATAATAATTGTAATTGTTTTTATTTATCCGGGTAACTTTACATGGTTTGATTTATTAATTATGCAGAACGAATTTATTTTTCACATAATTATTTTTAAATAATTTCTCAACTATAACGTTTACTTCCGATAACTATTAATGATTATGTATGTATGATTTTTATATGTTATCAATAAAACAGTGTGTCAGTTCTGTAGTTGCCCTGACACTGCTGGGAACGTTCTCCTCGTGTCTCTTAAAAGCGCAGTTTTGGTGGAACACGGACGTGCGTAGAGTCGACATTGAACTGTATAATAATATTTTTTCTTTTTGTTCGTATTGAGTCCATTCTATATTTAACTGTTGTATTACTGTAACATTTCTATTTGTTTTTCGTTAATCGTTTTTTTAATAATAATATCCCTCAAATATGTATTTAAATTTATTTAAAATTAACGCTGTAGACATTTACCAAATATTTGGGGATTTTTTTGTTAATTGTCTTGTTACAAATTAGGAGTAAATTTTATTATTTCTTCAAAGATTGCGTTACCATCTTAAAACAAAACTGTTCCTTCAAACTAATACTCTTTATGACCAAGTCATACTCTTTATGATCACAAATGTAAGCACATTCCGTAACGTTCTTTTATAGGTTTTATATAAGAACAGACAGATCATTGGTAGTCGTAAATCAATGACTCATTATTTTCCGAGGGCGGTATAATGAGAGTATAATATAAAACTGTACATTTAACTATTATTATTCAGTTTGTCTTTATAAGAGTATACTTACTTGTTTTTTCGATTCAAATTGTTGATTTCTACAGAATCGTTGATCCATTATATATCTTTATTAAGAATGTTACTAATTCAATATCCTAAGAAGCTTAGGTCATTCTTCAACGTTCAAGCAAAGTGTACTTCAAATTTTATCAGAATTACTTCAGGAGATACGGAGCGTGACAACAAAACAGACAGACAGATGAAAACTTTTATTTGTAATATTACATACTCATTTATGTTTGAACAATTACACTAACTACTCAAATCGTATACACATTTCGTTCCGCGAAGCCAGTCTGCTGCCGCAGAGGCTTTTTTCATAATCGTTTTCAGAATAAAGTCACAATGTGCAAAGTTTACATATACGTATATCTATTATAATTATGAACGATTAGTACTCACAACTATTAGCTGTCAGAAGTACAGAAGCTACTGAAATATGACGATATTTAAACAATCGTTGAACTGAAATATTATATTACACTGTGATGAAGACTTGGCTATTGTACTTACATGCATTCATAAGTACCTTTATCGTGTAATATACTTTATTATATAATATATATGTACATATACTCTAGATTGTTGGTCAAGTGGTTACAAGCATGAATGCTGACCGGCTGTGATTCCCGGGTCCGGCACCATTGCGGTTTTCTAACTTAGAATTCCTAGTATTGATTCGAAGTCTGCACGGTGTATAGCATTAGGCTCACCGCTTACTCCATAGCGGGACGTGAACGTAACTAGTGAAACATGGGAGTGCTACACTCCTCTGCGTACCTCTTCGGGGATTATAGGCGTGATCTTACTTTTTATATAGGATACGTATACTATTATACAGACGTACGTGTTGCCGCCAACGATATTAATCACAAGATAATGCAAGTTGGGCTCTAAACAGTCGTTGACGGGTGTTTACGGAACAAACGTTATCGCCGCATGGTTTCTCCCACACATTCGTTCGCCGAAATGGCCTCTTCTGGCCACCTGAGGCTAGTCGGACGGTCATGTTAAGAATAGAATAAGAACATATTTCTTTTAAGTTTAAATTATGACACGTTAATGGCATCCGCTTGAGTGATCGCGAGTAAATAAAAAAATTAGTTAAATGATCGTTCACTCGTTCGAGTTTGAAAAACGAACGAGTGAAAAACGAACGAGAAAACACATTCTACATAGGTCTACAACTTTGCTCCCGCCGTTTTCCAAAAGATGGCGCTAGTAGCCAGTAATAGTTCAAATAAATAAATCACA
>DWME01005819.1:0-14407 GCA_018244795.1 Parelbella ahira ahira | reverse complement strand
AGTGCCATTGTACAACATCTCTTTTGTATGACTTTGTTCTATTTGTTTAATGTGTACAAAATTGTTAAATAAATAAATAAATAAAAATCTCTGAATTTGTCACTCGTTGCTTTCTGCTCACCGCTTAAGGAACTTAGCTTAATAAAATAATAATCGTAACAATAACACACAAACCCCTAATCTAGCCTCAGCCAGATGACTCAAATTATTCAATTTACACAAAAGAAAAGTAGCGATGACCTAAATAAATATTTGATATTGCCTTTTAACGCTGCCGAGTTTAATAACCGCTGAGGCAGACGCTTTTCTTACGGTTGCTTTGAGATGTTTAATTTCGTCCATTGTTACAGAACTTTCAGATAACAATGGTATTTAAATTCTGTGAATCATCATGCCGAAATGTAACGGACAGAAAAAGCATTTCTGAAATCAGAACGTACTGAACTGGAGTTCAAATTTTACTAGTTGTATATAACAAATTTGTATGTAACAAATATTATTAATATCTCCATGTAAACCATATTCTGTGCATAAGATTATTATTATTACCATGTTGGCCAGGAAAATAAACGTTTGTTGAGTTACAATTGTGTGGTCACTGTTTTAACAATTCTATGGTTAAACGAATTGAGCCAAGAGGCCAATTAATCAGTTGCGTCGCAGTATTCTGCTCTCTAAGACACATCTACATATATAGATTCATAACCCTTGGTATCGTAGAAGAAAGCTTTTAAAGGTAAACCTAGATATCTTGGGTTATGTGGGATGTCACCTCCCTAAAACCCCCTTGTTGGCCTTCCTCTGCGCTAATAGTAGGACTTCGTGATATACAATCTAACGTAGCAGTGCACTCTTAGCGCGACGTTTCCATGCACTCTATTCCAGGGTGTGTTGTTTACGGCGATATACCATCACATATACCGTCGTCTATTCCGGGATTGCCGACTGAATGATTCGAGCTTCCACTCTAGTGCCCTAGACCCCCGAAACCTAGGCGTACCCAAGCGTGTTTGATGACAGGTATGAAAAAGCGCAACTCGTGTTTTAGTCTTGACCTACAGAGAGACACAGTGATAAACTACATGTTTAAAATTGTGCTTCTTACTGCAGGGGTCCTAGTTTCCAATACAGCCGCGCACGTATTTTTTTAAATTATGTTTTATAAATTAAATAAATAAAAATAAAACCGACACACTGTATATTTCTTCACGCTATTCTCTAGGGTAAGTCAGTTAATTTATGTACACTGAGATTATAAAATGTAAAACTATTCTGAGACTGTTCACGTGCAAAAAAATCTATATGACTCTCTTTAAATCTACCTATCTGGACTGTAAATTAAAACGTTTCTAATATCTTCGTGTATTATGCAGCAGATAACATTTACAAAGTAGCGCTTCATCTAGCTGACGATCAACTGTGTAATATTTGGGGTGATTACATGATGCCCTTGAAATTTTGATTCGTTGCTGTAAGAGACAACAGAGCTTTGTGAAACGTTGCAAAGATGATGAAACTTGCGAATGCCAGTGATCTGGTATTCATTAAAATTAATGAATGCGAACTGTTCTGTACTTGTAGGCAGTCGGACGGTCGGCGATTAGAGATGTACGATTGTAACAACTTGAGCCATAAACTTCAATATTTCACAGGAAATTAAAGAATATTTCGCCAGTGTTAAATCAGCATTTGCTACTCTTTAAATAATGAACGAGCACATACATCTTACATCTACTCGTATTTTCGGGTCTCATCTAACATTTAATCAGTTATGACTGATATCGCAGCTTAACTCATTCGCTTGGGATAGAGCACGTACTTTACCCGGAGATGAGATATTCCCAGCTTGCATTAGTAAAACGTATCGCGTTCCCAGATGTATAATGAAGAGTAACATTTGAAATATCACTTGAGCACTCAATTTAGGATTCCGTCTCAAGGATCGTCGTTCTGACATAAAGGCAGCGCCATCATTCAAATCAAATCAAATCCAATAACGACTGATAGAGGAGTTAGAAGTCTCCGAAACCCGTACGCATATGTGAAGAGAGATGGATGTGAATGGAACACTCCAGATCTGCAAGAATATTTACCTACCCCATATGGGACCTGGCAAGAAGATATATACATTCATATGTATGTAAATAAAATCAAAATTTTATGTGCATGAATATAAGTAATACATTTATTATAATAATACAGATATTTAATTTAATTATTGCTTTACCGAAAAATGAAAACAAAATTTAGATACAGATCTTGTAATGCATTTCATTCATTCGTTATTGATAATGAGTTATAACTTAGTATGTTGTTTTAACTCATTTTTAGTTCGTTCATTCTATCTTTAATTCATTAGTACATTTTTATTTTATTTACAAACTCCATAGTTCTTCAAAGTATTTACAAAGATACATATGGTATAAAGCCAGTTTTGTAGAGTTTAGTTTAGTTCATTCGTTCCTTAGTTAATTAGTTCGTTCATTTATTCATGTGATATATTGCATTTATGTTAAACACGTAGTAAATGAATGCTTTGACTAGTTCTGGTAATACATCACATTGATATTATTATTGTTTATCTGAATTTGGGTTAAGGGTGACTTTTCATATGTTATATTAAATATAATACCGTATTATATTTAACGTTAGTATGTAATATTAATGTTTAATCACGCCTATCGTTTTCCGGAAGATGTAGGCAGAGGAGTATTTAGTTCTCGTACACTCCCACGATTCCTATGGATAATGTTATGCGTCCTATCGTGGAATAGATGGTGAACTTATTGCCATACCCCGCACATCATATTATATCTATCTATGTATTAGGAATTTCAAGTTTGCAAATCCCAGCAGTACCCGACCTGGGATCGAACACAGGCCCTCGCGATCAATATTGGCGCATTCGAACACTCGACCAACAACGCAGTCTACATATATATTTATAATCTACCACAATTAATTAAATTTAAAGTATATTAATCAAGAACAAATCTTAATTCATTGAACAGGGGTGCTGGATGCGCAGGTGTGGATTTAAGGATCCGGTCAATACACCGGAAAATTGAACGAGCGGGGAAATTAACGCGTTTTCGTGTCAAAATACACACTAATTCGACTCACAAAAAACTGTTTTTGAACCCAAATAACCTATTAATGTTTTCAAAAGAAGATGGTCTGACTACCTGTAACGTCCTTTTTTCAAAAAAGACGAGTCTTTTAATGACTTTCGCATGAGATTAATAAATTTCAGTCTCATAAGCTTACACCTGGTAGCTGGGTGAAACGAAGGTTGTAGAAGGTTAATTGGAACTGAAACGAAAGATTCTACAAGGTAAATTGAAATTGAAATTTATTAGCTAGGCCTACTGGTTGCTGACGCTAGGTCATATTACTTTAATCGTGTAGATTTGCACAATACTTTTATTAAAATGATAATTCTAGGCAAATGTTAGTCTACATTTCGCTTATCGTCAGTTAATATTGTATTGAAATGAGTGTCTGTTGCACATATTATGTATTAAAAGAAATAATAATTTATCATCACGTCCGATCTATTAACTGGTAGACAGAGTGCAAGGAATGCGAAATATATCCATCGTTACAGATAAATCCACCGTTCCTGTCGTGAATTCATTTTTCATAAATAATAAGAGTAAAAACAGTAACAGGATTTAAATTAATAATACATATAAATTTAATATTATTATGTGCTTATAAAAATATTAATAGCATTAAAGTTATAATATTGTTAAAAATAATAATATAATGAAAAATAACAAGCAATAATAATAACAGAATTAAAGTACAGTCCTAGATAAAAAGCTTTAGGCGTTTTTTTCAACTTAAGTGAAGTCGTAATAAACTTGACGTGGTCGCCGGTCGGTAATGAACAATAGCGCCCAACTTGCAAGTGATTGGACAGAGTGGCGTCTGGATTAATGGGTAATGTAGTGGATTCGGGCAGAACTTACACTTGTAATTATAAGGATTATATTTGAAAATAATACTTTTCTAATAACAATATATTTTAATGGTTGCAAGCTTAAGGAATTTGTTTTAACTTTGGCGATTTGCAATTTAAAATAAGTCCCACTACATGAACACATCAGGGTTTTAACATTTTGTGTGAAATTGTACTTAATATCATAGGACTGCCTCGTTGGTCGAGCGGTTGCAAGCGCGACAGCCAATAATTGGGAGCTCCTGGGTTCAAATCCCGGGTCGGGTACTATTTGATTTTCGTAATTTAGAATTTCTAGTAGTGACTCGGAGTCTGGATCTGTGCGCGGTCAAGAGTGACGGTAGGTCCACCACCTATTCCATGGGACTTAAACGTAACTGGTGAAACGTGGGAATGTACTCCTCCTCACCTACTATCCCATCTTCTCACCTATTCACTCCTCTGCCTACTCCTTCGGGGATTACAGGTGTGATGTTATTACGTTAGTAATATTATATGAAATACGACGTATCTGTTTCAAACATCAAGATTGACGAAACTTAGTACCCCACTTACATGTAAGTACCTTACCCTTACACATATGTATGTGTTCATTCTTTACTTATAAACGTTTCGTGAGTATCTATTTACGAGTACATGATCAGCTTATGTACCAACTTAACTCACGTACGTTTTTTCGGTCGACGGGGCTCCAAAGGCCTGGGATAGGTCCGAAACTAGATAGGCTATCCCGAAAAAACATAAGTGGGTTAAGCCGATACACAATTTAATCATGTTTTCGTGTTTACTTTCATCTCGGTTTGGTGGAACATGAAAATACAAACGAATATTATTTTTTTACGGTCAGCTAAAATAAAATCTAGACCTAACTTCTCATTTATTTAACCTCATTCATTCACAATTCGGACGATGACCAGATGACACGATCATCAAGTCAATCGACTTGATTTCAAGAATTCCATTCGGTATACGTAAAATTTATATGGCACGAATAGTAGTCGGATTTTGTCCATTGATATTAAAAGACCTTTTGTTTCAGTCGAGAATCGAACCTGTAACAGTTACAACTCTGCTACGTTATCGCCGTTTAACATTAGACCATTAGTCAGTGTCAATTTAAACTAAATTATGTCCGATGTCGAGACCAATTACGAATAATCTAGATTCTAGAGGCTTGGATAATATGTTAAAGTCTTGTTCTCATTATCGTGGAGTAGGCAGCTAATTCTACACAAAACCTTTAAGGAATAACATGCTCAAAACGGGGAATTGCCCGGAATAAATTGCCTGTCTTTTCTTTTTCTAGACCTAACTTGAGCTAAGCGAAAATGCTATCTTTTTTTAAAAAGGTGGCAGATTTCTTTTGATGAAATTTCTTGGAGATCTCTTACAGTTTCTAAGATAAGTAGGGACCAAAAGGGGCTTCACAGAGAAAACTTTATCAAACCTTTTGAAAACAAGTGCCAAAGTTTACACTTGTTTTTTGACATCATTGTCATTCCTAGCCTGTCTCAGTCTCCAGCAGGACTTAAACCTCCCTTGATTATCATCATCGAGCTCTGTTGTTGGTTTGTAGCGTTTGTATGTAGCTTCTCACAGATAATCATCATCATCATCATCATCATCATCATCATCATAATCATTATCGTCATCATCATCATTTGTCTATAGCTGTCCATTGCTGAACATAGGCCTCCCCTAGAGCGTTCCAAGTTGCTCGGTACTCTGCAGATCATCATTAATAGTTATCCATAATAAACCAATAACCAAACTTATCACATCAACATATTCATGACATGCAATATTACTGGTAGTTGTCCGCAAATATCAAATACATCGAACTAATTCGAGTTTAATTTTACGTAATTCTTCCTCGGGTAAGATCTACTGAATCTTAGTCGAAGCTACTGATATACTACACCCCATTTGTGTAAATACTTCACGGTACATTTCCCACCTTCCTTTTCAGCACGCAAGGTAAGAATGATTGCTTCACTTCATTCCTTATTTATTGATCCCCTCCCTTTATATATTACTTGGCTCCTGAATCTAATGGTTTCATGAAAAATATTAGCGGAATCATTTGGTTGTAATATTAGTACAACACGATAATGTGCTGATAGCAATACAGTAGGTACATGAAGATGATGTGCTGAATATGAACAATGAAATCGTATAAGATGATGATAATTACCTAACATGAGCATGCAGACCTTTTATTATTAAGGACCAACAGTAGCCATGCCTGCAAAGCATGGATAAATATTACTGACGCATTGTCTAAGCATGCCTAGTGGTTAAGAAATCTGCCTCTTACTCCGGGGTGCTGGGTTCAAATCCATGGTGCGCATCTCTTTACAAAAGTGCGTTTTAAGTTTTAATATCACTTGCTAACGGTGAAGGAAAACAGCGTGAGGAAACCTGTACACTTTGGAATTTACAAAAAAAAAATCTAAGGTGTGTGAAGTCTGCCAACCCGCACTTAGCCAGCGTGGCAGACTACGATCTTAGCTCTCTCAATATGAGAGGAGACCCATATTCCAACAGTAGAATGACATAATTATTATTATTATTGTCTAAGGCTGTTCACGAATGTGACGCTATCCACTTACTTTACTCGTACGTACTACAGTTTTCAAACCAAACCATGATACTCCTACGATACCTATTTCTACTCCTACGAGTTGAAATAGGTGGAGTGATAAGACAATAAGTGGAGTCTATACGAATAAATATTTCTGACAACTTTAAAATTGAAATATTTCTAAAGATTTCTTCAACTTATTCAGAGTTGAGAAGTCATTATGCTACATGTTACGTATACGCTGTCAAGCATTTTGAATTGAAGGTTTTGTCTTGCATATATTACAAGTTCGTTAACAACTCGCTTTTTAATCAAAGTTGTACGTTCATCACTTGTCTTACTACCAGCGAGGACCTTGAAATTGTTTAGCCAATAATCTAAAGTCCAAATAATCCAAATAGTCTTAATGATATTAGCAGATTCAAAGTTTACATTTATAATTAAATACTTTTTCGACTCACGCCACCGAATCATGAGTTCATCATATTTTTTATTACATTTGCGTAACTCGTAACAAGTCTGTTGTTGGTAAAGCAATATTCCTTTTAATATCAAAGTTGTGGAAAGTCAAAAGGAACCCATACGCGTGAACAATTGGTATTCTGTGCACGGCAAGGCTGAAAAGTTTTCATTCTTAAAACTTTCTCGTCATGGAATTAAAATTGAAAATTGTTTTCAATATTCATGAAATATGATTAAAAACAATTGTTCTCATTCCATTCTATACTCAAAAGTAAGTACTTTTCGTAAGTACGACATGTTTTAGCTGTAATGAACTTTTTAACTGAGACATTGTTCATTATTGAAAGAGCGAATAACTTTGAGCCATCTATGTACATACATATATACATACAAATAGATACTGCAGTTTAATAATACGATAGGGATCGTAGCAAAGTAGACGATCAAAGATGAACACGCCTTAGCGAACTCAACCTTGAAGTTCCAGATAGGATATTTTGAGCGATTATTATCAACTGACGGCAAAATGCTCCCAGGATTATTCTCATTCTCATGACTATTAATAATTACTACAGTCATGTCTCAATATACTAGGATTTATATTATATATGTGTATAAGTAAAGATGTTGAAAGTAATTTCTGATACCCTCCCCAGCGTTAAACTTACTCGATCAGTCGAGTTCTTAATAAGTTTTGTCACTTCTTAACAAAACAGCGGAAGGGTTGATGGCGCTGACAGGAGACAAATTGCATTACGGCCATACATATATTACGTCACATCCTATTGTTGGATACGGATCTAGGCGCGCAAGTTTGGCAATCGTAAAATCTAGCCGCTTCAATTCAATATAACTTTTCGGGCCACAATTATCTTAAAATAGCTGAAATTTTCCTTCATTTTCATTCCCCCAGTCAACGGAGATGCCGTGCCTTTTTTGTGACAGACTCGTTCTATTCACATCATGGGATCCTGCACTTAGGAAAATTAATTTTATGACAAAATAATTTTGTATACGAATCACGACCTTTACAAGCTTGGCCATTTTACTTCGTCCTATTTTATTTTATTCATAGAATGTGCGACCAGATCCAAGATATTCAAGTTACATTTTTATTAACATACCTATGTAAAAATGTAATATGAATTTGTCAGGTGGTAGGGACACGATGATATAAGCTTATATATGTCGAGACGTATGTACCTACTATTAAACAAAACTACACTTATCCGGCAGTGGAGCAATCTGGCTGATTTTACAATGATTATAATATGTGTAATTGTATTACAACAACTTTTTTTACGAATAGTAGATCATTCGTATAAATTTAGCATGACGTTACGTCTATTTAAACTTGAAAAAAAGTCCTGCAGAATTATGTGGAAAGGCTATTAATAAAACAAACGTGTACTATTGAGGCAATTGGCATATTACTCGTATCAGAATCGAACCACATAATTTGCGTGCCAAGAATCCATTACATATCTTAATATGTCTATACTGCTATCACTCACCGACTGCAGAGAAAGTATTACTTTGAGGGTCCGTGATGGCTCTCTCAATACGATAATAGTAAGACTGCCCATTGACTCCTACTGACCTGAAAAGACAAAGAATTATCCATCATCATTATTGTTATCATCAGCCTTTGGATGTCCACAGCTGGACAAAGGCTTTCTTTAATTGGCGCTACTCCTTCCGGTCCTGGGCCTTCCAAATCTTGCAACATCCCGCTGTGTTCTTTAACTCGTCAGACCACTAGTAAGAGTGCGACATACGCTCCTTTTACCGACACTTGGCCGCCACTCGATGACCTTTTTTCCCCTCCCAATAATAATTCAAACATTGGCTACTTTATGAAGTCTGCTAGTACAACGTAGAAGTCATTAAGTCCCCAGATCTTGAATAACTACTTGTCTGTCTTTGCGGTTAAGATCCCTGTCTAGACTTATTGTGTAATTACTGCGAACTACACAGTTACTTATAAGATTAGTTCTTGTTTCAGTATTTCTCCGATCAAGAGCACCCGTTACACTTAGGATTTGGTTTCAAGATATTATATTTTTTGCTTTTGTAACTCATAATTTATGTACTGCGTTTAGTTTTGTCATGAAAATCAACCTTTAATTATTATTAATATAATATTTTTTTGATTGAGTTTATTTTATTTTTCTATTGTGTCTGACGTTTGTCAACATTTTATGCTTTGATCAAGGTTTTGCAAATACAACGAAACCTTGATATAATAGATTGTTAGGTATTAAATCTGCTCATTTAACTATTGACAATGGTGTTGATAATGAACTGTTATTAATGAATAATAAAACAAGTATAGAACATTTAGTTGTGATAATCTCAGAATAATTACTAAAAAAACCTAAATACATTTGTATGATGCTTACCAAATGATGAATATAATTCCATAAGTATAAAGACAATAGAAGCACTTACAAAACAGTATCTCGTATACCGTAAGCAACTAAATGTATCATGACAAATGTTTTTAGAAATATATTTCTACAGCGTAGACACATAATAGGTATAGCCGAAGTACCAGAAAGTTACGTAGTATTATGCTCTCTACGGCTCAATCTTGATAGTAAACACCGAAAAGTACTTCCAAATTTGAATGTTGGAAACGTCTAGAAGCTACAATATTACTTATACTTATCTGATTGTTTTTATATAACACAAGAACAAAATAATATGTATAATATATTATAAGAAGTAAATCTTATAGCAAGCGATACGGAAACCACAAGAAAATTATAAGTTAAAGAAGTTTTTTGTAGTAAGTTTCTTTGCGAACTGAAATACGTTTAAGAAAAGGAGAATTTTATTTTCTACCGCACTTTAGAAGCTTCTTTTATGTGATAAGGCAAATGTGTGTGCCTCTGTGGTAACTGTAGTACATTGTTCAGACGGCTCATTAAAATTTTTAATATTCATTTCTCTTGTTTCAGCGGAGAAATGTACTTGTATTATACATTATATATTTTTTTCCATTCCGCCTCTGGATTGTTATTATAATGCAAGCTTAATTATTTTCTGTTTCAGTGCAAGTTACTGAAAATTCGCTTGCAGTAGCTACTCACGCGGTTACAT
The DNA here is from genome assembly GCA_018244795.1 of Parelbella ahira ahira. NCBI lineage: Eukaryota > Metazoa > Arthropoda > Insecta > Lepidoptera > Hesperiidae > Parelbella > Parelbella ahira. Next base: position 4,292 of record DWME01005819.1, on the reverse strand, counting down.
GTGTATAAAGATAATAATTACCATAACGTAAATGTTGCTGTCGACTTTTAGATAAGTTGCTTTAGTGACAAGTTTTAAGAAACTTTTTATGCTTTGAAGGACATGTTAGGTAGTCGTGTTTCCAGCGTGAGTTGAGGCTATGGGAGCTTACATCCGAATACCATTCCACAATACTTAATTAAGGAACAGACAGATTTTTGAGAGAGGAGATGTACTACAACTTAGCATTATGGAAAGAACCCCATTTCAACTATTGGAACGCATATCGTTGACGTGATGATGGTGAAAATACCAAGATCAGATCGAATTAGCCCGTAACTACCCAATACCTACATATATATATGAAAGGGCTAAAGTACCAGCGATATCTGATAGAACTATTTTGTAAGGGAAGTGAACTTGAAGCAAAGTATCTAGGTGACTGGTAGGTTTCCCAAAACACATTAATATTTGTCATTGCAAATCTCTGGGCTCAGGAACATCTGTACCCGGTAGCACTAAAAGCGGCCGAGATAAATCTAGCCGCGAAAATTTTGAATACAACTGTACTTTAGATCCTATAAACAATCTTACCTACGTATTGCATGTTGCATCGCTACTCTTAAACTACTTTACATAATGTTAAATTTGCATAAACTCATATTTTTCATAAAAAAGGGCCTAGAAATAAATGTCACAACTACCCAGGGATTTCTCTACTGTCGACTGCATATAAGATCCTGTCCTACGTGTTGCTAAAAAGACTAAACCCATACGCTGAGGACATAATTGGTGATTACCAGTGTGGTTTCCGACGCAATCGTAGCACAGTTGACCAAATATTTTTGCTCAAGCAGCTCTTAGAAAAGAAGTGGGAGTACGCTCAAAGCGTCCATTTATTATTTGTGGACTTCGCCCAGGCCTACGATAGTGTAGATCGTAACTCCCTGTACAACATTTTAAGAAATTTCCAATTACCAATTAAGCTCATAAATTTGATTAAAGCTGCAAATAAATATAGTAGAGCCGTAGTCCGGGTTGGAGGAGAGTTGACAAAAGTAAGCAGCATAGCATATATGCTACGCTGCTAACTTTTATAGTATACATTCATATATTACACACATAGGAGTCAATAATTATTTAACTTAATGAAAGTCAAATGAATTCTTGTCCATCAGTCCATTATATTTTTCACGGCAAATGGAATCTAAGTTGTCCTATTAAAAGGGAAACATATGTAGTACCTACTCAATACTTCAGGTTTATTAACATAATATTCAATACAAATTACTTTGAACTCAGCGATTAGCATAATTATGATAAAACTTTGCCTTAATTTCATTTAATCTTTAGTTATAATCATTAATTCTATCATTAATTATATCATAATCGTAATCATTGATTATATCATTATTAAGTACATCATCTTCGTTAACATCGTGATTAATTATATCGTTATTAATCATACTATCATTAATTATATTATGTACGATACAGTATTAAACCTGTATTTACCGTAGAAGGTAGGTAATGAGAGAAATTTCAACATACGGTTTACATCGAAAAAAGCGGTAGTCGTAAGCATTGAAGCAGATCATAAATCATTTTGCAATGATAGGCATATTTTCAAAGCAAGCTGCTTTACGCCAAACCGCGAATGAAATGCAGATGGCAATGACCGACTTTCATCCCCATAGATATCTCTTAGCACATACTCTTTTTTTGTCTTTCTGCCAAATATTTCTGGCAAACAGAGTTTATCTGTTACTTTGGAGCATATAGATCGTTAGACATAAAATTTTAATTTAGATATTGGTACATGTATAAATTGTTATTTTATTTTAATTCCATGACTATATCCACCCAGTGCTTTTGAGTGGAGCAGAGTCGGGCCTGGCAACAATCACCATTAGGACGCCAATGCGGTTATTACGTAAATGCTGTACCGAAGAAGCCGCTTGCTCACGATTAATAAAATAAAACCCGCCTGTGCGTGAGTCTGTAAACAATGTTGAGATGCTTCTGTGCTACGGTTAACCCCAATAGCATCCTAAAAGCGTGACACCACACCTCACACTATGAACAACCCCTATTCTGTCGAGGAAAAAAAAATATTGTTGACGAATTAAAAGAACATAAGGTCACGGAGAATTACTTTTTGGCAACTTTGAAACAAATGATGAATGGACGTGCAATGATGAGCGTTATTCAAACCGAGCCGCTTGACACTAAATCGCTGGTAAAATGCGGATGGTTATGACACGGCGTTACTTTCGTTCGATTTAAAACCATTTAGCTTCTCCGTCGTTCCTCTATTTCCGCTTCTCATCTGTGTGTCATTTTTCTGAACTTGAGCATGGTATTCGTTCATAGGACATTGAAGTATTGAAATCATTGTTTTTCTAAAGTTTTCGAAATGTAAATTTTAATTGTACAGCCTCTAAACAACTATCGATACGGATAAGCTAATTTCCTTTAGAAGTCAAAATTAAAATTCTCTCACAATTACGGAGAAAAGAGCCGACAGACGGAAAGATATGTAGAATTTGTTTTATGCTACACATTGACAGTATTGTAATATATCACGAATGTAATCTTGGGGTAGGCAGTAAAGTGTAGTTGTTGTTACGGTGAGGTAACGTTTAAATAAATACATCTAACTATAATAATTATAATTACACAGTAAATTTAAGAACCCCTAATTGAATTGCTAAAAGATACGATCTTGTAAAATCCACGCGTACAACACAATGCGCTATGTAAACCTTATTAAAACTCTGCCAGAGTTCTTTATCAACATACCAAGTACACGCTCTAAGCTGAGACACGAAACATGTCTTATATCTAATGTGTGGATATCAACTAAGACATAATACTTCATTTTTGTTATTTCCTGGAACGTTTTTACGTTACTAGGGGTTGCTCAGTGGTTCAAATTCCGTCATATTTTCATTTCATTTTATGTTTGAATATTAATTACTAGGGTTGTAATGTCAGACACAATACTAAAATTAATTAAAATGTCTTTTTCGAATTTTATATCATTGAAACAAAAAAAAAATCAAACAAAGAAGAGGCAAAATACCGAATATATTTTTGAAGTTTTTGCTTCACGTATTGATATTCAGATTATAAAATATTCAATGTCAAAGTCCTCTTTCTGAAAGACCAAATTTTCTTTCGAGACCAGATGTGATTTGCCACATCGTCTATCGACTGTTAACAAAAATACACCAAGGAATCTCCTAAGAAAAAAACTTAAATAAGGAAATCCCCAAATCCCCAGATGAACGCGTAGAAATAAATATTTCATTTCCGTGAGTGGTCTGCCTTTGAGATTTTCGATTGGATAAATTATTCTTTTGAAGGGAAACACGTAATTAGTAAATAACTTCCTTATTAAATGAAATTCGATTCGATAAGAATTACTTTATTAATTTATTGATTATTTAATTGGTTTTGCGTTAAGAATTCGAGGACCCGTAAAAAGCAATTCATTTGGTAAATTTTTCTGATGTTTTCACCTATTCAGTATATAAAAATTAATAAGATATTAAAAAGAACAATAGTACTCGTACAAAGGTTATGCAAGACACGGCTCTGCTTTAAGGGGGTTTTGCCCAAAATGTGCACGTTGGGCATGCGGGTTGGGGATCGCAGAGAATGATTTTTCGCACTGCCTGCCATGTTGTCTAGCAGTAGCCATTGGTATTTACTCGAAGGTAGGCTGCGCCATAGCGCGACCCGCCAGCGCCGGGCTTAATCGCCTCTTACGACATTCTGGTAACGCGGCATGGGGCCGGGGTATGTATTCTTTATTTTTCTTGTTAATTCTACTACTGATTATTTAAATTAGAGTCTTCCTGATGTGAAAGAAACATCCGGATTGCATTTCCTTACATATACGTGGATATAAAAATATCCACAAAATTTTTATTCTAATCGTAAATAGGTAGTACAAGTAACAAAAATAAATTAAAAGAAAAATGTTATGAATGCTACCGGTATTACATTTAATGATACTGTCTTTTAAATTGAGAAATTGATGCGACAAGACGAAACAAGGGATTAGGAAATTTTTATTTTTCGGAAGTAACATTAGTATTAGATAGCTGGCCTAATGAATATATGATTTGAATTTAGTATTAAGATGTACCTACCTGATTTCAGTAATAGATAAGTTGTTAAGGGTCAGCATGTTTTAATGTTCCATATTAGGTAGCATCATAGGTAGCATAATGACAAATAGGGAAGAGATAAATATAAAAGTGGATAATGAAAGTATTGAGTATGTTAAACAGTATATATATTTA
>DWME01005818.1:0-14407 GCA_018244795.1 Parelbella ahira ahira | reverse complement strand
GAGCTCGATCTTCAGCTCTTCGCATCCAACTACTGCCAGCCAATTTGCGTATATCGTCACTCCACCTAGCTGGAGGGTGTCCTACGCTACGTTTGCCAAGTCGCGGTCTCTTCTCCAGAACACATCGGCTCCAGCGGCTATCGGTTCTGCGACAGATGGGACCAGCCCACTGCCACTTCAGCTCGCTAATCTTTTGGGCTTTGTTGATAACTTTGGTTGTCTTGTCGGAGGAAAATACTATTGTCGTCCAAAATAAGATAGGTGTGTACATATTTAATGTCAAGTTCCTGTTTTGATATTTGTCAGGTCTCTAATGACGTGATGATATAAGATAATGGTAACGTTTTGAAGTATTTGGATTAAACTAACAGTAGTGTTAAAATATTAAAGTTTGTACAAAATTTAAGTACACTTAGGTACTTGATTCAGCGTCGGTGGTAGAATAGCTATGCACCCTTCATTATAACGAAATGTGCAATAGACATTTAATATTAGTGTAGAATCAAAATAAGCACGTAATAATACAAAAAATAGGAAGATACGAATAAAAATTCCAATTCCAATTATAAAATGTACTGAAATCCGTATTAGTATACCAAATGCGTAGAACGATGTCCAGTTAAGCTTTCTCTTCCACTTTTTCAATTCGAGAAAGTACTGAACGCAAAACTTCACAAGTTTAACGACTGTAGCCACTGAAGATGATAGAAACTCCCGTTGGGACGAACTGTCACACGTGGACGAAATATAGCGGCATGACATAATTTTTGAAATAGAATACCTATTTACAACATCATGTTTTGTTTTATCGAATACGTATAAGTAATGTTAAATTTTTGTTTCTAATTCGAAACTAGTTAATTTAAATGAAGTCGTAGATAGATAATTTACAGTACTTAATCACAGACAATATTGTTGTTACTTTTTCGTGTGACAATCGCTTTCGTTTTACGGAACCGTGCCCATACACTAGAAATATACTCGGATAAAGTGTTTAATTTTTTTAATGTTCCCTTCTCTCCTAAACTAAGCGTCTAAATAAGGTACTGCCAGTAACGAAATTTATCTTCATAAGTTTGTCTTAAAAAAATAAAAAAAAACGTTTCTAAGGTTAATATGCCAAGCTTTCATCTAAGGCTGCAATTCACCGTTTCAATTTCAATTAAGTACTGTCTTATTGTGGCTTATTTATTGGAGACAACGACTACTTACATATGGCAACACAGACATCTTACCAAATCGACTAGGAACCAATATTTTTGTAGTATGTTTCATTTATGTACTTATTTACTAATCATAACGCAAGCGTACTCGTACGAAACATTTTGGTACCGGTTTATCTTCCGAATTAGGTACTACACAAATATCAATATCTGAGGCAATTTAATATTTGCAGCGTCATTCTAGGTAGCCCATAGCGTGAATCTGACCACAACAAATATAATTTTTCAGATCCGACTGGTGGTTTCAGAGATTAGGGTGAACAAATAAACAGGACACTCTCAGGTTTATTATATTGATATAGATCAATAGGTACTTCAAATACTAGCTATATTTTCGTAACAGTGTCGCGATAATTATGAGAACGAAATAAAATAAGTCTATTATTCTGAAGTATGTTAAAATACGTGCAAATGAATAGAACACAGGACCCTAAAATATAGCACTTATATACGTATATTCTTTACTAGGCAAGAAAACAGTTGTTTCGCTTATTTATAAGATTCAAGCAGGAAAAGGGTGAAAAGCAAAGGCGAAAGTAGGGAATGCTCTAAAATATATTTAGGTTACCGGGAGTTAAACCGTTATTGTCAAAGCTGTAATGTTATGAGAGTTGTAACCTATTAAATTTTGTCCGAAATGAGACAGTTTCGGAATTTAACAATCTGAAAATAACATGTGCTATGGTGCTGAAAATATTCTCGACATTTTCTTATTACATACGTACATATCTTATTGTTACAAAGTGCAGGTATCGAATAATTTCATAGAAAAACTTTGTCCATTTAATATAATAAAATTAAATTAATAAAGAAGTAAAATAAAAATTAATATTATAATTAAATTAATGGGATGACAAAACTAATTTTTGTCTTGTGCAATGAATTACAAATTTAAAACTCGATATATAAAGCTACTAATTTTATTTAATGTATTTGTTAATTTTTTTCTTAAGTACCTACATACGTGTGTACCAGAAGAATGTTAATGAGAGAACAAAGAGAGAAGGACGTCAAACCGAAAATGAGTCAGTAGCAGTCACATCTCATAAGCAAAATACGAATCGATACCGTTAACTAGAACGTTTCTACGTCCAATATGTAAGCAAATTTCCAAGCGCGTCCCTTTCCCAACCTGTTCCATTTCCTATGTCTGCATAATAGATAAACTTATATAGGTAGCTACATATGTAAATAAGTACTCCACAGCCTATAGTATAGGGTCCCGATATATAGTTTAAAGCTATACTTATACATCGGTTTGACAATACTAGCCTCCCTCACACCAGGATATTTTACTTTCTCTGGACGAGACCCCTTAGGCGCGTCCTGAACCACCCGGGAAGGAGGGCAACCCCCTCCCCCTAGGCCCCTTCGGACCCACCTCACGCATAGTATACACCATACAGAGAGAACTAACTCTGCCAACCTCTATAAACTCGTTCATATGTGTGTATATATCGACTTATTTAAATACGCAATTTAGAATGGAGGTACTCGACTTAAGCAAGTAGGCATATATAAGACTCGAATCAATTTAGCGCAGAGTTTAGCCCAAATGATTAAATCCAAACGGACGTACAATAATAAGTTGGCCGAAGTTGGCGATCGTTTCGTCTCTTGATCACATTAATTTAGTCTGAGGAGCGTATTAATTAAGTGACGTTTTGCGACAAGGAAAACTAAGAGTAAAAAATGTATTTTCGGTAGAATTTACTCTCCCAACGTTAAGGTATAAATAGGCGTTAATTAATTGCATTACGGGTGAAGACTTGAGGCGTGATAATATAAATAGTTTTATACTAAGTTGTTTCAATGTTTTATTATTTGGTATGTAATTTTATTTTATAATTTATATTAAATTTTATGGAAAGCTTACAGCTAGGTTCACATGTAAGTAAATATATTAAAAGTGATAAGTACTTACTTAATGGCCAATTACAAGTTCTCGCTTATAAAAAATAACAACATGTTATAGTACTAAAACCTTCTAGGACAACAAGATCATTTGCGAAAAAGCTGTTTTAGTTTAATCGCGTCAGCACAGAAATCGGACAAACAAAATCCAGCCCTTATACATGGTTCTTTGTTTCGGTATTCCCAAAAAGCCGAATGTGTAGTTTTTAATTTATTTTGGTGATTATAAAAGATATGCTGGCGCCAAATTAGAAACAACGTTAATAACTGTACCTATAGATGAAATGAATTTAGTCAAGTTAGTTTTAATCTTTAATTAAGATGCTCATGGAGAATCCTAACATTATATTTTGTGCTATATTTGGGCGCTTTACAAATTTTTATTGAACAATTGAAGGGAAATCGGATAGTTGGGATTGTAAAAAACTCATCCTAGTTACTTTATCACGAGCCCACTAGGTTTGAGGTATCGCCGCGTTCTCTTACCGGTTAATCTCTAATAGTGTTCGAGTAGGTAATTAGCAGCCAGTAGGTCAGAACCGAGACTAAGGCGCTTTTATACATGAGAATGCCTTGACCAAATTAGTGTCGCCCCGCCAAACGAGTCTAACACCAAAATGTTAATCAAATTTAGATTTAGTCTTAAGTAAAATAAAAATTATTATACTGAATGAAGCATGACTGCAAGCTGAAGCTGGATGCAGAAAGCCAAAGACGGGATACGTTCGTATGATATGGCTGATCAGTGCAGTTCTAAGCTGTAGAATGGATCAGAACAGGATGATGATGATTATTATCATTACAATGATGATGGTGATGATGGTGATGAAGGTGATGATGGTGATGAAGGTGATGAAGGTGATGATGGTGATGATGGTGATGAAGGTGATGATGGTGATGTTGGTGATGGTGGTGATGAAGGTGATGAAGGTGATGATGGTGATGTTGGTGATGGTGGTGATGAAGGTGATGAAGGTGATGAAGGTGATGAAGGTGATGAAGGTGATGAAGGTGATGAAGGTGATGAAGGTGATGATGGTGATGATGGTGATGACCGCCGCCAACACCGATGGTAATGCCGATAACGGCGATGACGATAATTCCGATGACGGTTACGATAACGACGATGATGTCGATGCCGGTAACAATAAATCTTTTTAATAAAAGCGCGAAAAAGAAAGTTTTACGATTTACATAATTTGTCATTTCTACATTAAGTAATTCTTATTGTGAGTGTGTCAACAGAAAGTGCTATAAGATATATTGACTTTTATTGACTGTGGTAGCTCTTTTGATTTCGATATTGTCTTGCACCACATCAGTCAGTTCATTTTTGCTTTGTTTTTTCTCATTGTATACTTTTAACGGTTTTTTTTTCACGAAAAAAAAATTCCTTTTATCTCCATTCAGTACATGACGACGTTTATGTATAATCATATAACTTGTCATTGCTATGGCATTCTAGTTGAGATTTTGAAATTCAGACAAGCGTAATAACACCCTCGCTTGTGACAGCCGTCTCTGCCCTTATTTTTATCCATAAATAGTTGACACTTATCGCGACAGCCAGCGCGTGGCGAGTCGCGAGGGCTTTGATTCGATTCCCAGGTCGGGTAATATAGAATTTTTCTAATTTAGAATTTGTAGTAATAATACCCGTAAGGAACTTGGGGTGTGTAAATGTAAGTAGATTTATGTTTGTATGTATTCTTTAGTAGGAATACGACACTCCTTCCCTTCGGCGATTACAGGCGTGATATTATGTTTATTAGATATAAATAATAATAGATATAAAGGTGTTTCTATCTTATCTTAACCAAGCTAGTTATCATATTTAAAAGCCAATAAGCCGGATATTTTTGCCAGAATACGTCAGGGGAAAAATTATTGTCAGTACTTTTGTAATCAAACTTGAAAGACGGTAGAGTGCAGTTCGACTACGTTAGCACTCCATCAGTTGTTTATACCGCTGACCAGTAACCAGCAATGCTTAATCAGCTGTTGGTACAAAATAAAAAAAAATGTGACAAAAACACGTAAAGTATGAGGGATAATACATACAAAGGATTTATATTTATTGCAAATAAACATATTTTTTACTATGTATAACTAATTAAAGAATATTTAGTTAAAGTAAGTTTCAAATTAAATCAATCAATATGCTTATCATGTTTTAGTAAGGCTTCTTAGAAGTAGGTATTTGATAAACAATGGGAAATGTATACCTACGTGACGTACACTACATACTTGTAAAATAATATTAGAATAGTCATTTATACGTTTCGGAAAATAAGGATATTGCAAAGGTTGTATTTTTTCAAATGTTTACTTAAACTTTAGATTGATTTCAATCATAAAGGTTCATATTACTGATGTAATTTACAGACAGTCACCCTAATTATTAAGGTAGTCCATCAAATCACTCATAGATGGCGTTGTAAAACAATATGATTAAACACAAAGTCTTTTAGCGTTTTAATAATTAATATTCAAACATCAATGTAATGTACTTACTATGTAACATAGTAATCGTATTCAAACCTCGTTGTGACGTCACTAACGACACATGTTGTTTGACGTTTGACGACAAATATGGCTGTTTTTAGGTCTAGAAGCACATGAGTCGATATTTTTGCTTATTTAGCAAAAATAATTGGAAACACTAAGTTTCATTTTTCATGCGTGACTGATTTAATAGAAATATTTGGTTTAGATTTACAGGTGTTATTTGTCTATAGAAATGTTCGTTTAGTATACTTATTACGATTAAAGGGTTGATTTAGGGTTGAAATAAAACACTTCTGAGAGAAGAAAGATTTAATAAATAGATATAATAATTTTAATCTAAAACAGTATCAGAACTAGAAGATAAATTTTAAAGAAAATGGTGTTAGGAATCAAAAATTGACTACACAGAACAATTAAGTTTTTGAGAAAAATGCATCGTTGATTTTACTCGTAAAATGATTAACGTTCGAGAGAGACGTTAAAACGTGTAAGAAGAATGCCAAACGTGCAATAACGCAATATGGAGTTATTCGTAAAATCTGTACACTTGATGTTACAAGTACATTTTCAACGACGTTACAGTCTATTACAATAAAAAAATATATCAAAGACATTGGTGTTAAGGTTTCGAGGTATATTTACGATTATTATTTATATACGTATTTAATGTAATCGCCATCGTAGGGGCCGCATATATTCAATAACAAGATCAAACTGTCATAAGTACTATGATTATAACATGTGGTATCTACGTATTACTCCATATACATTTCCGTCATACTCCTCGCTGGAAGCTCCACAATTAAACAGATACATATATAATGTATAAACATGGTTACAATTCCAAGAGTAGGGTGCTATTAATTACGAAAGACAACATGTCTAAATTTAACCATCGACAACGATAAATTTTAAATCGATAAGCCGCGTAAAGATGAGTCCACATTGGAACTGGACGTATTCCAATTGAAGCAAATTGATATGTTAGACACAACGAATAGTTAATGATAAATGATATTATATGTAAAGCTCTGGTCAAATCAACATGGCGTTTATCGCGCACCGCGTGTTTGTTTCGGTTCGCATTTAACGCCATAGATCATCACTAGATTATGTCCAATGCTTAATTAAAATATCTGCTATCGTAGCGTTAACTAATATTTAAGCGTTTATACACATATTAACGGCTTATGACACTTAATAGAGAACTGTTATGAGGTATAGAAAATTTTCCCAATTATTTAATGCATTGTTTGCATGTTTTTGCATTTGCTAACTTTGTAGAGATTTAAAATTTTCAACCTTGTATCAATTTAACGCGTGACAGTCATGTGTCTGTATAGACAAATTGCACAGCGATATACTGATCATTACGTTGACGAGAACAGAGCTTATTTATTGAGAACCGATTGGTCGTCCCATTGTACCTATTTAAAAACTGGTCAGGTACTGGATCTCGCCCACATTGGTCCTTGAGAGAGTAAAGTAAGTACGAGACACATCTTTTCTCGGCGCACAGCCAAATTTTCGCGACCGAACAACTCGAGCACTGAAACCACGGAACGGCGGCTCGGCCACGTTCGAAACCTCACATTTGATTATCAACCATTATCGAATTTAAACAGCCACAATACAGGCACAACTAGGCACCTACGTCACATTACAATTATTATTCGTCAATTTCTCGATAAACACTTAATAAAACTAATTTAGAATATATTACGTGGCGTGATCACAATCACCACGGCGCTATCACTAGGATTTATTTGTACTTAGTCGTAAAGCGAATGCCATGTATGTATATATCACGATAATATAATTGGTGTTCAAACGACATAAGGTGGTATTCACAAGAGAGAACTGTGTGTTAAAATTCCAAAGCCTGGTGTGCACACGACTTAATCGGCTCTCTCTCATACTACGGCACGAATACATCCTCGTACGTGTACTTTGATCCGTTACGGACATTCATTTCACGTAGTCACCGACTTCCCTAATAATGGATAGACAATGAAAATCACCAGCCTCGAAAAAGGCACATTTGGGACTTACATATTCTAACATCGACATGCTTGCTACAATTTTGTATTACTACTGGTTTAGTGAATAGATATAATGGTCAACAACAGGTCGTCTAGTTTCTAGTTTGGTAACCGAATCGACGGTGGGCGGGTTGCATCGAATGTGAGGTGCCGAGAGGGTGCCGCGACCCTCGAGCCGATAGCACCCCGGACACACAGTACTACCGTGCGTATTGAATAATAAAATTACATATTGCTAAACACATTAGGTATTAGTCATAGACACTTACAAAAAAAGTAGTAATAGATACTTTATTACCTAACATTCCTTTGATTTCACAGGACATTATATGCACCATAGAATTTTTAAAATTGATAAATGTGGAATCGACCAGAATGAAACCTACGGAAGGCGTTCCAAGCTGTGATGTGAAAGAGCATAAACATCTCTAATTAACTTTAACAGGTATGTTGTGAATATAACAAGACAACAGTTGGTACATTTCTAATTGTTACATAAAACCATCTCGAGAGTCCTAGTAAGTAATCAAAGCCTTCTACATAAATAGGTAAGTATGTCTGTCAGTGTGTATAAATAATTAGCACCGAGTAACGCTAGCAATAAACTAGTATGGTGCTACTAAAATTATACACACACACATATATATGATATGTGTGTGTTTACATATACGTTCTATATTAGGATGCTTTTGCGTTAATTATTGCGTTAATTTATAATCTTCTTGAAAGCAAACATTGTCTGAAGCTTAGAATTTAATTGTTCACAGCTCACATTATGGAAGACCACAAAAAAAAAATCCACCTGCGATACCCGCTGGGGCAGGAAAGGACTATAAAAGGCTTCAGAACTACCGTTACACAAGTATCTAAGTCTATAAAGCGTCTATTGGTGCATTGGGCGATGGTGAACAGTAAACCTACGCCCGGTGTAACAATAATATGAAACGGTTCCGAGTCAAGCGAAGGTGCGGCCGGAGCCGTGGCCTGCGTACAGAGAATCGGCAGGTCTCATCTTTGTCGACATCACAGCTCTACAGAACACACATTTAACCTTTAGCCGTGTCATTTGAATTCGCAGATGCGTTGGCGATTTTTCAAATAATTTCGTATCGATATACAAACGTTTCAGCGGTCATTGCATATTTATTTTTCACTTCTTGTATTCCAACAGTTATTGTGTGCGATAGTCCAACAGACAGTGCGGCAGGATTGAAAAACTATCGAATTAAAGTATCAGTTGAAATAGTTGAAATCGTCTGTACATAGATTCAGATCATATTATATTTCAAGTCATGAATCAATTGCCAGATAGGTGGTGTTTATATAAAAAATTATAATTTAATATCGGCTTTGTTCCTTATTAGCATATAGATAATATACCTTATATGTTAGTGCAATATGTCATATATATATCATTACATCAATATACTGTGGATGCATTTAATACATGTAATATACTTGGTATATAGATAATCATATTATCCGGATTTAATCAAAAATCATCGCTGTATGTAACGTATAATTAAAATGAGTCGATTTTAAACTATTGTATTAGTTTCATATAATACATCATTTTACATTTAAAAATTTAATACACATATCACTATTAGTATTTTTATCAGTGGCAAAAGTTTTTGCGTAAAAATTATACTTAAAATTTGATGAAAACGGAATCTGGTTTCGTTGTATGAGTTTATTATGATTATCTTTAATACAAGTTAATTTTTAATGTTGTGTAAAATGTATCCTATCTGGCAACACTCACGACAAACAACGGGGGACTGTCAAGTACACCGTCACAATACATTATGATAGCATACCGTAGGGAGTGAATTTACGGAAAAAGCGATAAGAACTCAAGCCACGAGTTCAGTGCAAGCCGCCAGCGTACTGGCCCCACATCCAACAGCACAGCCGATAGCTAAAATACGCAATACATGCCACTATATATACTATCCATTAATTAAACCACTAAGAACCGTAAAACTTCTTTGAACATCTAACCATTAATACAAGGTTTAAAATTATCTATTAAAAATATTACTCTCTTTCACATACTTTTAACAGCGATCAAGTTTTTAGAAACTCTATTATTGCGTTTGTTTACATGAACGTTCGTTTCACAATCTTCAGCGTTCATTTCTTAATAATTAACACCAGTATTACAAACTATTATTCAAATTCAAGAACAACTATTGCTTCAATCGTAATCTAGCGTTATCATATTATACGTAGGTATATATAACTATTTATATATAACAACATCGTTACATTGTCGTATTACGTAACACTATTTGCGATACTAAAAATAATTATGATACATTGTATTTTTTCGTTACTAAGTAAATACAGCACTTCAAAGCATCAACGATCATTATTGAAAATCAATAGCATCATCAAGGTATTATTATTAAAACGCGAAAATATATCATTAATTGTGCGGGGAATATTAAATTGTGCATTCATCAATTCACCAGTCCGTATAGCATCGGATCCCATAATTAAAATAAACTTTAAAAGTAAGTTTAAAAAAAAAATCAATTGAAACATTGAAAAGGAAAAAAGCGACGCACAACGAGTTCGAAGCGTGCTGTAGCCGATTTGAGAAAACACGATTACATTGTCAGTGAATATTTTAGTGTTAGTACAATACAATACGGGACAGACAACATATTGCTATTAAATCGAACATACACATTATGAAACGAGAATCTTAATATACGTCATAACAACTAATATAATCCCTTCGTAACACGCGCATTTCAGTGTACAATGATGCACGGTGACGTATATTGGCGGAGAGAGCAGCACTCCTACGATTCACGTATATTTCAAGTACACCTGTACGCGCGGACCGATCATGGGATACAAATCTAAAACGACCTTACATTTAGAATTGTAAAATAAAGCGACATCATTCCAATATTCATTACAAAATGTCAGGTAAAAATGTTTAAAAATAATCATGTAAACTATGCTACATAGGTATAATAAAAAGCAAAAAACTTATACCGACTCACGTACAACTAACTACACGAATAAATCGAGAAACGAAAAACAAAATTGTTTTAAATGTCTTAAACGAGATTTCCTAGCGACGATTAGTGTAAACACCGTGTATTTTTTCACGTATTTGGGGAACCACTAAAGAATTCAGTCGAAACGAATCTATTGCTAAAACTCTGTGATTGACGTCTGGCTGGTGTCTATCGCAAAACCACGAATAGAACTTTAAGGTTAGATACTTTCCACGTACCTACACATTATCATCCTTGTACCAGACTTGCTGTTAAACAGCGCGTTTAGCCACGGTTGCCATCGACAGATCGCTTTGTGATATCTCGTGATGCTCTTGTTGAATGTAATAATACAAATGCATTACGGAAGACACCACAAAGGTATTGCCAGCATGCAAATTCAACAGTTACTCAGAGTGGTCAGTGAACACGTTTCCATAGAGCCGCAGGCCAGCTATTTACTTCTACGCAGAACTGATGTTTTATAGATATACGCAGATTTGATTTAAATATATATTGTTAATACTACAATAATATTGACATTCCAAAAACGCCTCAATGGGACGTGAAGAGTGTATTTTGTTTTTTTAATAAGAAATACGAGATATCCATAAACATAATGATATATTGGAAATTTTATGCAATTCATACCCTAATCAATGCCTTTAAAATTATGTTTTTCACGCTTTTAATGTTATATAATTAACTTATTTATTTTAGAAATACTAATCGAAATTTTCATAAGCCGTAGCGACCCTACCTCAAACCATAATCACTAATCACATGATCCGAGATAATCAGAAAACTCTTAAAATTATTATTAATTACCGAAGACGACCGTTACAAACTGAAGCTGCCAACTGGTCACACCAAGTCAGGTCCTGGTAACATCGCAAGTGTTTTAAATTATAAAAAATCTTTACGAATGTCACATCAACACTATAACCGTGAAAAATCTTTAAAAAATCACTTTTTAACAAAATTATAATATTTAAACTGACTCTGGTCTAATTTAATGATAATTGATTTTTCCGCTGTTACATGTAAACTAATTCTTAACTACATCAGCTACGCCAAGTCACAAAGGTTTTTAATATGATTATAAACTATTAATATAATTGTATATCATTAGCGTATTGTTGTTCTTGTTGCGTAAATTAAATATGTAAGTGTTGTGCAATCGGGTCCGAGGTCCTCCGGCGCGGACGACCCGGACGTCGTTGTACGACTGGCCGTAACTGTACTATGCCAGCGAATATCTAAACGCTACGAATGTCTATGCTCTAAACTGGAAATCTAGTGGTGGCTATAAAACAACAAGGGATATGTGAGGTCTAACGCGACATGTCGCCTATTTCGTAGTTAGCGGGAAGACAGGTAACAACCTCATATGTTTGCAGCGACGAGGGACTCGACGACGTCGCTTGTTGGGCCGCGCGGCCGTCGCAAGTTAACGGCGACGCCCCGGACTGTCACTAATTGACAAACTGTCAGGTATCCGTCATCACGTCGTCAAAAATATTATTGCTTCTTTACAAATCCTCACACGCCGTTCTATCCAGCACAACTGGATGTCCATTGCTACTCTTACCTTTCCCAGTTCAGTCCCCTGGAGCGTTTCGGACGCATGTAAACAACGCATATCCATATAATAACTAATTGGTACAAATATAAAGCAGATCCTTGTCTAAAATGTAAAGCGTACAATGTCTTTCTGGTAGTGCGTCCGAGACCCTCAGAGGAACCGGTAATCCTTCTGTTTAGAACTAATCTATTTAGAATATAAACGTGACGACCGACGGCACCACATACGACATCGCGCCGAAACCGGGACCGAGTTGAGGCCGAAACCGATTTTATCGTCAGCAACTGACGGTATACAAAATATTTGTCTCTTTTACATGGCTAACGTTATCGACGTCACATTGTAACAATAACACGGTACGAGCGTCGAGAGCGCACTACGCTGCGTCCGCGTCCATCGGGTATAACTTACTACAATATATTATTAGTTACTATAATAAAATTTCAAGAGACACAAATATATTCAAAATACAAAATCAGTGACTGCAGTACGAGACGGGTTATGCAGATCTAACATTATAAAGCGATACGTTTATTCTTCAAGAGTCCCATATCACAGCCACTCGACCAAAATTGGTGGAATATTAAATTTTGTCAAATATTGACTATCACCGAAGACAATTAAAACGATCGATGAAAAATTGTATCGAAAGTGCAGGCACTCGCCGCTTAGTAAAGAGAAATAGCGGGTCGTTAGGTTCTAAATATATGTTTAAGTCTTAATACGACAATTATTGGGAGAAAACGCTCTATCAACATTACAATCGCACATCCTTTGTCCTGGTGTCTGGTTGCTACTGTCCGGGTAACCTTTTCTGTTCCCGCAGCGACAACACTGCCATCGTATCCGTGTCTATCCGGGTGGCGATTCAGAGACAACGCAAACGCATCGACACTCACAGCCAAAGTTACAAGTATACTTGTAGAATATTCACAGACTAATATTGAACTTTATTTTACTTAACCGATTCAAGGTACACTAAACGCATTCATCGAACAAGCACTTACAAATACAGTTACAGTTAATCTAATATTCATGATTGATATGTTATAAGCTTCGATGTATAAGCAGCGCGGCATCACAGTCACATTCAGCGGATGCGTCGTGTCCAAATCGCGAGCCCATAGTCCGGTACAGTTAGCCACCGACGTAACAGTTAATGGAGGAATCGGAGACGTTGTGAATAAGCAGCCCGGCAGCAGGACAGGTGACTCGTAAGGATCACTCACGTGCAATAACGTATAACGCTGCACTAGCTCTTACAAGCAATGATAATAAGTGTGAAAAGAATTATCTTATAAGATTTGTCTTAGTTTTAAGGAGACCTAATGGTTTTCGGTCGATCGTTGGTTAGTACATAGGGTATCACTGGGATTGCGGGTCGCATTGGAGCAGGCGCACGATAGACGGGTCGCTCTTGGCGCCCTCTATGAACTCCTCCAGGGACAGCTTCCCGTCTTTGTTCCTGTCCATTTGACGGAAGATTTTGTCGGTCCTTTTTTCAGGCGTAGACTCGTCCTCGGGCATCTTCATAACAGATCCGACCATCTTGTAAATTGCCTGAAAATATAATAGAGCGCAATCAATGATGACTGGAAATACAATGCCTATTGTCTCATAACGTTAAAAAAGTCCCGCTTGTTTATTCTCTTTTTGAAAAGAGGAAACACGTAAAATATAAACAACGTGATATGTAGACCGTGCCAAATTTGTTGAAAGACAAAACGTTTTCAATATAAATTCCATAATTGAAAATCGTATTCCCAGAATGTCGTACATTATCATTTTACCTTTGGCGAACGTGTTTTTCCCAAATTGGGGCAACCGCTTTGTTATGTTTTGTAAACATTTCCCTTGTGATTAAAATTTTGAAGAAAATCACCTACAATTTCATACAAAGCGCGGACCCGATTCCCGCAAATACAAATGTATTTACAATGATAAATTCAGAGTTTATTTTCATGGCGGTAGTCGTAGAGATCGGCGGGACACGGCTGTGAACATAAGTAATTTTGATGGTACAATTTTTGCGAAAAAGTACACCCGCCGAATCATTACATGCCTATATAAGTAATATTTAAAACAACCGACATATTAAATGCTTGTTATTTTAAATTT